>JBAPLH010001469.1:0-33867 GCA_037897445.1 Ceriops zippeliana | reverse complement strand
AAGTATATTCATTAAAATAAACCATTTTAATTCACACTTCCACCAATCGAAGAATTCATACCCTCTGAGGTTTGGCTTTGATACCACCTGATAAGGAATTGAACCCTAACTCCACCATAAAAGCTAGCTCAAGAATGGAGGGTTGACCCAATCCTTATAAACAGCCCAAAGACCCCTCAGGAACCGATATGGGACACATCATTCCTGATAAGGAATTGAACCCTAACTCCACCACAAAAGCTAGCTCAAGAATGGAGGGTTGACCCAATCCTTATAAACAGCCCAAAGATCCCTCAGGAACCGATATGGGACACATCATTCCCGACCCCTTTAAACTGCACGTCCCCGTGCTGCCTCAGTCGGCGATCGGCACGGTGTGCTGCCTCAGTCGGCGATCGGCACAATGGCAGGGAACCTTTGTAAATGCGCCCACCGACCCTCTGAGGTTTGGCTCTGATACCACCTGATAAGGAATTGAACCCTAACTCCACCACAAAAGCTAGCTCAAGAATGGAGGGTTGACCCAATCCTTATAAACAGCCCAAAGACCCCTCAGGAACCGATATGGGACACATCAATTTCTACTTAGCAAGTATCCTTTTTTATCTACAAACACACTTTTTGATACAAAGATCATGAAATTCACACTTGTGCCTAAACTGCTAAGTATATTCATTAAAACAAATCATTCTAAACCCTATTAACACTCTAAATGTGTTTACTTCCACCAATCGAAGAATTCATTCATCTTGGTTTGCATTTCGTACTATTGTTAAATAGTTTCATTCAAAAATAATGAGACATTAAATGCGCCTCCAGCTAATTACACTCCTCTTTCTGTTCCAAAGACTATTTTTCATTCAATCATCATGAAATTATCGTTTGTGACATACTTAACGACTATATCAATTGTGAAATCAATATCCATGAACCATCTATACCATGAATTCTTTCAATTCCATCAAACAATGGAGTCGCTGATCTTGATTTGCTTTTGTTAATGATATTAATTGGTTGAAATACAAAATAAAGAGTCCGTCCCATCATTTCTACTTAGCAAGTATCCTTTTTTGTCTACAAACACACTTTTTGATACAAATATTATGAAATTAACACTTGTGCCTAAACTAATAAGTATATTCATTAAAACAAACCATTCTAAACCCTATTAACACTATAAATGTGTTTACATCCACCAATCGAAGAATTCATTCATCTTGGTTTGCATTTTGTACAATTATTATGTAGTTTCATCCAAAAATAATGAGACAATCAATGCGCCTCCAGCTAATTACACTCCTCTTTCTGTTCCAAACACTATTTTTCATTCAATGACCATGAAATTATCGTTTGTGTCATACTTAACGACTATATTATTTGTGAAATCTATATCCGTGAACCATCTATACCATGAACTCTTTCAATTCCAACAAACAATGGAGTCCCTGATCTTGATTTGCTTTTCTTATTGATATTAATTGGTTGAAATGCAAAATAAAGAGTCCGTCCCATCATTTCTTCTTAGCAAGTATCCTTTTTTGTCTACAAACACACTTTTTGATCCAAATATCATGAAATTAACACTTGTCCCTAAACTAATAAATATATTCATTAAAACAAAAAATTCTAAACCCTATTAACACTCTAAATGTGTTTACTTCCACCAATCGAAGAATTCATTCATCTTGGTTTGCATTTCGTACTATTGTTAAGTAGTTTCATTCAAAAATAATGAGACATTCAATGGG
Source organism: Ceriops zippeliana (assembly GCA_037897445.1). Classification (NCBI taxonomy): domain Eukaryota; kingdom Viridiplantae; phylum Streptophyta; class Magnoliopsida; order Malpighiales; family Rhizophoraceae; genus Ceriops; species Ceriops zippeliana. The sequence continues at coordinate 32,119 of JBAPLH010001469.1, read as the reverse complement.
CCTCCAGCTAATTACACTCCTCTTTCTGTTCCAAAGACTATTTTTCATTCAATGACCATGAAATTATCGTTTGTGTCATACTTAACGACTATATTAATTGTGAAATCAATATCCATGAACCATCTATACGATGAATTCTCTCAATTCCAACAGACAATGGATTCCCTGATCTTGATTTGCTTTTGTTAATGATATTAATTGGTTGAAATACAAAATAAAGAGTCCGTCCCATCATTTCTACATAGCAAGTATCCTTTTTTGTCTACAAACACACTTTTTGATACAAATATCATGAAATTAACACTTGTGCCCAAACTAATAAGTATATTCATTAAAACAAACCATTCTAAACCCTATTAACACTCTAAATGTGTTTACTTCCACCAATCGAACAATTCATTCATCTTGGTTTGCATTTTGTACAAATATTAAGTAGTTTCATTCAAAAATAATGAGACATTCAATGCGCCTCCAGCTAATTACACTCCTCTTTCTATTACAAAGACTATTTTTCATTCAATGACCATGAAATTATCGTTTGTGTCATACTTAACGACTATATTAATTGCAAAATCTATATCCATGAACCATCTATACCATGAATTCTTTCAATTCCAACAAACAATGGAGTCCCTTATCTTGATTTGCTTTTCTTATTGATATTAATTGGTTGAAATACAAAATAAAGAGTCTGTCCCATCATTTGTTTTTAGCAAGTATCCTTATTTGTCTACGAACACACTTTTTGATACAAAGATCATGAAATTCACACTTGTGCCCAAACTTCTAACTATATTCATTACAATAAACAATTCTAAACACTATTAACACTCTAAATGTGTTTAATTCCACCAATCGAAGAATTCATTCATCTTGGTTTGCATTTTGAACAATTGTTAAGTAGTTTCATTCAAAAATAATGAGACATTCCATGCGCCTCCACCTAATTACACTCCTCTTTCTGTTCCAAAGACTATTTTTCATTCAATGACAATGAAATTATCGTTTGTGTCATATTTAACTACTATATTAATTGTGAAATTTATATCCATGAACCATCTATACCATGAATTCTTTCAATTCCAACAAACAATGGAGTCCCTGATCTTGATTTGCTTTTCTTATTGATATTAATTGGTTGAAATACAAAATAAAAAGTCCGTCCCATCATTTCTTCTTACCAAGTATCCTTTTTTGTCTACAAACACTCTTTTTGATACAAAGAGCATGAAATTAACACTTGTGCCTAAACTACTAACTATATTCATTGAAACAAACCATTCTAAACCCTATTAACACTCTAAATGTGTTTACTTCCACCAATCGAAGAATTCATTCATCTTGGTTTGCATTTCGTACTATTGATAAGTAGTTTCATTGAAAAATAATGAGACATTCAATGCTCCACCAGCTAATTACACTTCTCTTTCTATTCCAAAGACTATTTTTCATTCAATGACCACGAAATTATCGTTTGTGTCATATTTAACTACTATATTAATTATGAAATCTATATCCATGAACCATTTATACCATGAATTCTTTCAATTCCAACAAACAATGGAGTCCCTGATCTTGATTTGCTTTTCTTATTGATATTAATTGGTTGAAAAACAAAATAAAGAGTCCGTCCCATCATTTCTTCTTAGCAAGTATCCTTTTTTGTCTACAAACACACTTTTTGATACAAAGATCATAAAATTAACACTTGTGCCTAAAACTACTAAGTATATATTCATTAAAACAAAACCATTCTAAACCCTATTAACACTCTAAATGTGTTTACTTCCACCAATCGAAGAATTCATTCATCTTGATTTGCATTTCGTACAATTGTTAAGTAGTTTCATTCAAAAATAATGAGACATTCAATGCGCCTCCACCTAATTACACTCCTCTTTCTGTTCCAAAGACTATTTTTCATTCAATGACCATGAAATTATCGTTTGTGTCATACTTAACGACTATATTAATTGTGAAATCAATATCCATGAACCATCTATACCATGAATTCTTTCAATTCCAACAAACAATGGAGTCCCCTGATCTTGATTTGCTTTTTGTTAATGATATTAATTGGTTTTGAAATACAAAATAAAGAGTCTGTCGTCCCATCATTTCTACTCTTAGCAAGTATCCTTTTTTATCTACAAACACACTTTTTGATACAAATGATCATGAAATTAACACTTGTGCCTAAACTACTAAAATATATTCATTAAAAACAAACCATTCTAAAACCCTATTAACACTCTAAATGTGTTTACTTCCTCCAATCGAAGAATTCATTCATCTTGGTTTGCATTTCGTACTATTGTTAAGTAGTTTCATTCAAAAATAATGAGACATTCAATGCGCCTCCATAGCTAATTTACACTTCTCTTTCTATTCCAAAGACTATTTTTCATTCAATGACCATGAAAAAGTTATCGTTTGTGTCATATTTACCTACTATATTAATTGTGAAATCAACTATTAACACTCTAAATGTGTTTACTTAACCAATCGAAGAATTCGTTCAGCTTGGTTTGCATTTCGTACTATTGTTAAGTAGTTTCATTCAAAAATAATGAGACATTCAATGTGCCTCCAGCTAATTACACTTCTCTTTCTATTCCAAAGACTATTTTTCATTCAATGACCATGAAATTATCGTTTGTGTCATATTTAACTACTATATTAATTGTGAAACCAATATCCATGAACCATCTATACCATGAATTCTTTCAATTCCAACAAACAATGGAGTCGCTGATCTTCATTTGCTTTTCTTATTGATATTAATTGGTTGAAATACAAAATAAAAAGTCTGTCCCATCATTTGTACTTAGCAAGTATCCTTTTTTATCTACAAACACTCTTATTGATACAAAGATCATGAAATTCACACTTGTGCCTAAACTACTAAGTATATTTATTAAAACAAACGATTCTAAACCCTATTAACACTCTAAATGTGTTTACTTCCACCAATCGAAGAATTCTTTCATCTTGGTTTGCATTTCGTACAATTGTTAAGTAGTTTCATTCAAAAATAATGAGACATTTAATGCGCCTCCAGCTAATTACACCCTTTTTTCTGTTCCAACGACTATTTTTCATTCAATGACCATGAAATTATCGTTTGTGTCATACTTAACGATTATATTAATTGTGAAATCTATATCCATGAACCATCTATCCCATGAATTCTTTCAATTCCAACAAACAATGGAGTCCCTGATCTTGATTTGCTTTTCTTATTGATATTAATTAGTTGAAATACAAAATAAAGAGTCCGTCCCATCATTTCTTCTTAGCAAGTATCCTTTTTTGTCTACAAACACACTTTTTGATACCAATATCATGAAACTAACACTTGTCCCTAAACTAATAAATATATTCATTAAAACAAACCATTCTAAACCCTATTAACACTCTAAATGTGTTTACTTCCACCAATCGAAGAATTCATTATTCTTGATTTGCATTTCGTACAATTGTTATGTAGTTTCATTCAAAAATAATGAGACATTCAATGCGCCTCCACCTAATTACACTCCTCTTTCTGTTCCAAAGACTATTTTTCATTCAATGACCATGAAATTATCGTTTGTGTCATATTTACCTACTATATTAATTGTGAAATCAACTATTAACACTCTAAATGTGTTTACTTAACCAATCGAAGAATTCGTTCAGCTTGGTTTGCATTTCGTACTATTGTTATGTAGTTTCATTCAAAAATAATGAGACATTCAATGTGCCTCCAGCTAATTACACTTTTCTTTCTATTCCGAAGACTATTTTTCATTCAATGACCATGAAATTATCGTTTGTGTCATATTTAACTACTATATTAATTGTGAAATCTCAAACCGATCCATGAACCATCTATACCATGAATTCTTTCAATTCTCATAAATAAAACAGTGGAATCCCTGATCTTGATTTGCTTTTTCTTATTGATATTAATTGGTTTGTGAAATACAAAATAAAGAGTCCGTTCCCATCATTTCCACTTAGCAAGTATCCTTTTTTGTCTACAAACACACTTTTTGATACAAATGTCATGAAATTAACACTTGTCCCTGAACTAATAAATATATTCATTAAAATAAACCATTCTAAACCCTATTAACACTCTAAATGTGTTTACTTCCTCCAATCGAAGAATTCATTCATCTTGGTTTGCATTTCGTACAATTATTAAGTAGTTTCATTCAAAAATAATGAGACATTCAATGCGCGCCTCCAGCTAATTACACTCCTCTTTTCTGTTCCAAAAGACTATTTTTCATTCAATGACCATGAAATTATAGTTTGTGTCATATTACCAAACTATATTAATTGTGAAAATCAATGAAAACTATTAACACTCTAAATGTGTTTACTTAACCAATCGAAGAATTCGTTCAGCTTGGTTTGCATTTCGTACTATTGTTAAGTAGTTTCATTCAAAAATAATGAGACATTCAATGTGCCTCCAGCTAATTACACTTCTCTTTCTATTCCAAAGACTATTTTTCATTCAATGACCATGAAATTATCGTTTGTGTCATATTTAACTACTATATTAATTGTGAAACCAATATCCATGAACCATCTATACCATGAATTCTTTCAATTCCAACAAACAATGGAGTCGCTGATCTTCATTTGCTTTTCTTATTGATATTAATTGGTTGAAATACAAAATAAAGAGTCTGTCCCATCATTACAACTTAGCAAGTATCCTTTTTTGTCTACAAACACACTTTTTGATGCAAAAATAATGAAATTAACACTTGTGCCTAAACTACTAACTATATTCATTGAAACAAACCATTCTAAACCCTATTAACACTCTAAATGTGTTTACTTCCACCAATCGAAGAATTCATTCAACTTGGTTTGCATTTCGTACTATTGTTAAGTAGTTTCATTCAAAAATAATGACACATTCAATGCGCTTCCAGCTAATTACACTTCTCTTTCTATTCCAAAGACTATTTTTCATTCAATGACCATGAAATTATCGTTTGTGTCATATATAACTACTATATTAACTGTGAAACCAATATCCATGAACCATCTATACCATGAATTCTTTCAATTCCAACAAATAATGGAGTCGCTGATCTTCATTTGCTTTTCTTATTGATATTAATTTGTTGAAATACAAAATAAACAGTCTGTCCCATCATTTGTACTTAGCAAGTATCCTTTTTTATCTACAAACACTCTTTTTGATACAAATATCATGAAATTCACACTTGTGCCTAAACTACTAAGTATATTCATTAAAACAAACGATTCTATATCTAAACCCTATTAACACTCTAAATGTGTTTTACTTCCACCAATCGAAGAATTCCATTCATCTTGGTTTGCATTTCGTACAATTTTTAAGTAGTTTCATTCAAAAAAAATAATGAGACATTTAAATGCGCCTCCAGCTAATTACACTCCTTCTTTCTGTTCCAAAGACTATTTTTTTCATTCAATGAACCATGACCATGAAATTTATCGTTTGTGTCATACTTAACGACTATATTAATTGTGAAATCAATATCCATATGAACCATCTATACCATGAATTCTTTCAATTCCCAACAAACAATGGAGTCCCTGATCTTGATTTGCTTTTTGTTATTGATATTAATTGGTTGAAATACAAAATAAAGAGTCACGTCCCATCATTTCATCTTAGCAAGTATCCTTTTTTTGTCTACAAACACACTTTTTTGATACAAATGATCATGAAATTAACACTTGTGTCCTAAACTAATAAATATATTTCATTAAAAACAAACCATTCTAAACCCTATTAACACTCTAAATGTGTTTACTTCCACCAATCGAAGAATTCATTCATCTTGGTTTGCATTTCGTACTATTGTTAAGTAGTTTCATTCAAAAATAATGAGACATTCAATGCGCCTCCAGCTAATTACACTTCTCTTTCTATTCCAAAGACTATTTTTCATTCAATGACCATGAAATTATCGTTTGTGTCATATTTACCTACTATATTAATTGTGAAATCAACTATTAACACTCTAAATGTGTTTATACTTAACCAATCGAAGAATTCGTTCAGCTTGGTTTGCATTTCGTACTATTGTTAAGTAGTTTCATTCAAAAATGATGAGACATTCAATGTGCCTCCAGCTAATTACACTTTTCTTTCTATTCCAAAGACTATTTTTCATTCAATGACCATGAAATTATCGTTTGTGTCATATTTAACTACTATATTAATTGTGAAACCAATATCCTTGAACCATCTATACCGTGAATTCTTTCAATTCCAACAAACAATGGAGTCGATGATCTTCATTTGCTTTTCTTATTGATATTAATTGGTTGAAATACAAAATAAAGAGTCTGTCCCATCATTACAACTTAGCAAGTATCCTTTTTTGTCTACATACACACTTTTTGATACAAAAATAATGAAATTAACACTTGTGCCTACACTACTAACTATATTCATTGAAACAAACCATTCTAAACCCTATTAACACTATAAATGTGTTTACTTCCACCAATCGAAGAATTCATTCAACTTGGTTTGCATTTCGTACTATTGTTAAGTAGTTTCATTCAAAAATAATGAGACATTCAATGCGCTTCCAGCTAATTACACTTCTCTTTTTATTCCAAAGACTTTTTTTCATTCAATGACCATGAAATTATCGTTTGTGTCATATATAACTACTATATTAACTGTGAAACCAATATCCATGAACCATCTATACCATGAATTCTTTTCAATTCCAACAAATAATGGAGTCGCTGATCTTGATTTGCTTTTCTTATTGATATTAATTGGTTGAAATACAAAAATAAAAAGTCCGTCCCATCATTTCTACTTAGCAAGTATCCTTTTTTTGTCTACAAACACACTCTTTTTGATACAAAGATCATGAAATTCACACTTGTGCCTAAAACTACTAAGTATATTCATTAAAACAAACCATTCTTAAACCCTATTAACACTCTAAATGTGTTTACTTCCACCAATCGAAGAATTCATTTCATCTTGGTTTGCATTTTTCGTACAATTGTTAAGTAGTTTCATTCAAAAATAATGAGACATTTAATGCGCCTCCAGCTAATTACACCCTTCTTTCTGTTCCAACGACTATTTTTCATTCAATGACCATGAAATTATTGTTTGTGTTTATAACTTATTACGAATATATTAATTGTGAAATCAATATCCATGAACCATCTATACCATGAATTCTTTCAATTGCAACAAACAATGGAGTCGCTGATCTTAATTTGCTATTCTTATTGATATTAATTGGTTGAAATACAAAATAAAGAGATCGTCCCATCATTTCAGTTTACTTTAGCAAGTATCCTTTTTTGTCTCTACAAACACACTTTTTTGATACAAAGATCATGAAATTAACCACTTGTGCCTAAACTGCTAACTATATTCATTAAAAACAAACCATTCTAAACCCCTATTAACACTCTAAATGTGTTTTACTTCCACCAATCGCAAACTTCATTCATCATGGTTTGCATTTCGTACTATTGTTAATTAGTTTCATTCAAAAATAATGAGACATTCAATGCGCCTCCAACTAATTACACTCTTTCTGTTCCAAAGACTATTTTTCCTTCAATGACCATGAAATTATCGTTTGTGTCATACTTAACGACTATATTAATTGTGAAATCAATATCCATGAACCATCTATATACATGTAATTCTTTCAATTCCAACAAACAATGGAGTCGTCTGCTGATCTTGATTTGCTTTTCTTATTGATATTAATTGGTTGAAATACAAAATAAGAGAGTCCGTCCCATCATTTCTACTTAGCAAGTATCCTTTATTGTCTACAAACACACTTTTTTGATACAAAGATCATGAAATTAACACTTGTGCCTAAACTACTAACTATATTCATTACAACAAACCATTCTAAACCCCTATTAACACTCTAAATGTGTTTACTTCCACCAATCGAAAAATTCACTCATCTTGCTTTGCATTTTGAACAATTGTTAAGTAGTTTCATTCCAAAATAATGAGACATTCATTGCGCCTCCAGCTAATTACACTCTCCTTTTCTGTTCCAAAGACTATTTTTTTCATTCAATGACCATGAAATTATCATTTGTGTTATACTTATTGAATATATTAATTGTGAAATCAATATCCATGAACCATCTATACCATGAATTGTTTCAATTCCATCAAACAATGGAGTCGCTGATCTTGATTTTCTTTTCTTATTGATATTAATTGGATGAAATACAAAAATAAAGAGTTCGTCCCCATCATTTCAACTTAGCAAGTATCCTTTTTTTGTCTACAAACACACTTTTTTTGATACAAAGAGCATGAAATTAACACTTGTGTGCCTAAACTACTAACTATATTCATTGAAACAAACCATTCTAAAAACCTATTACACACTCTAAATGTGTTTACTTAACCAATCGAAGAATTCATTCAGCACTTGGTTTGCATTTCGTACTATTGTTAAGTAGTTTCATCAAAAAATAATGAGACATTCAATGTGCCTCCAGCTAACTACTCTCCTCTTTCTGTTCCAAAGACTATTTTTCATTCAATGACCATGAAATTATCGTTTGTGTCATACTTAACGACTATATTAATTTGTGAAATCAATATCCATGAACCATCTATACGATGAATTCTTTCAATTCCAACAAACAATGGAGTCCCTGATCTTGATTTGCTTTTCTTATTGATATTAATTGGTTGAAATAAAAAATAAAGAGTCTGTCTCATCATTTCTTTCTTCTTAGCAAGTATCCTTTTTTGTTTACAAACACACTTTTTTGATACAAAGATCAAATGAAATTAACACATTGTGCCTAAACTACTAAACTATATTCATTGAAACAAAACATTCTAAACCCTATTAACACTCTAAATGTGTTTACTTCCACCAATTGAAGAATTCATTCATCTTGGTTTGCATTTCGTACTATTGTTAAATAGTTTCATTCAAAAATAATGAGACATTCAATTCGCCTACAGCTAATTACACTTCTCTTTCTATTCCATAGACAATTTTTTATTCAATGACCATGAAATTATCGTTTGTGTCATAGTTAACTACTATATTAAATGTGAAATCAATATCCATGAACCATCTATACCATGAATTCTTTCAATTCCAACAAACAATGGCGTCGCCGATCTTGATTTGCTTTTGTTAATGATATTAATTGGTTGAAATACAAAATAAAGAGTCTGTCCCATCATTTCTACTTAGCAAGTATCCTTTTTTGTCTACAAACACACTTTTTGATACAAAGATCATGAAATTAACACTTGTGCCTAAACTAATAAGTATATTCATTAAAACAAACCATTCTAAACCCCATTAACACTCTAAATGTGTTTACTAACACCAATCGAAGAATTCATTCATCTTGGTTTGCATTTGGTACAATTATTAAGTAGTTTCATTAAAAAATAATGAGACATTCAATGCGTCTCCAGCTAATTACACTCCTCTTTCTGTTCCAAAGACTATTTTTTTCATTCAATGACCATGAAATTATCGTTTGTGTCATACTTAACGACTATATTAATTGTGAAATCAATATCCATGAACCATCTATACCATGAATTCTTTCAATTCCAACAAATAATAGAGTCGCTGATCTTGATTTGCTTTTCTTATTGATATTAATTGGATGAAATACAAAATAAAGAGTCTGTCCCATCATTTCTTCTTAGCAAGTATCCTTTTTTGTTTACAAACACACTTTTTGATACAAAGATCATGAAATTAACAATTGTGCCTAAACTACTAACTATATTCATTGAAACAAACCATTCTAAACCCTATTAACACTCTAAATGTGTTTACTTCCACCAATTGAAGAATTCATTCATCTTGGTTTGCATTTCGCACTATTGTTAAATAGTTTCATTCAAAAATAATGAGACATTCAATTCGCCTACAGCTAATTACACTTCTCTTTCTATTCCATAGACAATTTTTCATTCAATGACCATGAAATTATCGTTTGTGTCATAGTTAACTACTATATTAAATGTGAAATCAATATCCATGAACCATCTATACCATGAATTCTTTCAATTCCAACAAACAATGGCGTCGCCGATCTTGATTTGCTTTTGTTAATGATATTAATTGGTTGAAATACAAAATTAAGAGTCCGTCCCATCATTTCTACTTAGCAAGTATCCTTTTTTGTCTACAAACACACTTTTTGATACAAATATCATAAAATTAACACTTGTGCCTAAACTAATAAGTATATTCATTAAAACAAACCATTCTAAACCCGATTTGCACTCTAAATGTGTTTACTTCCACCAATCGAAGTATTCATTCATCTTGGTTTGCATTTTGTTCAATTGTTAAGTAGTTTCATTCAAAAATAATGAGACATTCAATGCGCCTCCAGCTAATTACACTCCTCTTTCTATTCCAAAGACTATTTTTTCATTCAATGATCCATGAAATTATCGTTTGTGTCATACTTAACGACTATATTAATTGTGAAATCAATATCCATGAACCATCTATACCATGAATTCTTTCAATTCCAACAAACAATGGAGTCGCTGATCTTGATTTGATTTGCTTTTCTTATTGATATTAATTGGTTGAAATACAAAATAAAGAGTCCGTCCCATCATTTCTACTTTAGCAAGTATCCTTTTTTTATCTACAAACACACTTTTTGATACAAAGATCATGAAATTAACACTTGTGCCTAAACTACTAAGTATATTCATTAAAACAAACCATTCTAAACCCTATTAACACTCTAAATGTGTTTACTTCCACCAATCAAAGAATTCATTCATCTTGGTTTGCATTTTGTACTATTGTTAAGTAGTTTCATTCAAAAATAATGAGACATTCAATGCGCCTCCAGCTAATTACACTACTCTTTTCTGTTCCAAAGACTATTTTTCATTCAATGACCATGAAATTATCGTTTGTGTCATACTTAACGACTATATTAATTGTGAAATCAATATCCATGAACCATCTATACCATGAATTCTTTCAATTCCAACAAACAATGGAGTCGTTGATCTTGATTTGCTTTTCTTAATGATATTAATTGGTTGAAATACAAAATAAAGAGTCCGTCCCATCATTTCTACTTAGCAAGTATCCTTTTTTTGTCTACAAACACACTTTTTGATACAAAGATCATGAAATTAACACTTGTTCCTAAACTAATAAGTATATTCATTAAAACAAACCATTCTAAACCCTATTAACACTCTAAATGTGTTTACTTCCACCAATCGAAGAATTCATTCATTTTGGTGTGCATTTTGTACAATTACTAAGTAGTTTCATTCAAAAATAATGAGACATTCAATGCGCCTCCAGCTAATTACACTCCTCTTTCTGTTCCAAAGACTATTTTTCATTCAATGATCATGAAATTATCGTTTGTGTCATACTTAACGACTATATTAATTGTGAAATCAATATCCATGAACCATCTATACCATGAATTGTTTCAATTCCAACAAACAATGGAGTTCTTGATCTTGATTTTCATTTCTTATTGATATTAATTGGTTGAAATACAAAATAAAGATTCTGTCCCATCATTTCTACTTAGCAAATATCCTTTTTTATCTACAAACACACTTTTTGATACAAAGATCATGAAATTAACACTTGTGCCTAAACTAATAAGTAAATTCATTAAAACAAACCATTCTAAACCCTATTAACACTCTAAATGTGTTTACTTCCACCAATGAAAGAATTCATTCATCTTGGTTTGCATTTTGTACAATTGTTAAGTAGTTTCATTCAAAAATAATGAGACATTCAATACGCCTCCAGCTTATTACACTCCTCTTTCTGTTCCAAAGACTATTTTTCATTCAATGACCATGAAATTATCGTTTGTGTCATACTTATTGAAAATATTAATTGTGAAATCAATATCCATGAACCATATATACCATGAATTCTTTCAATTCCAACAAACAATGGAGTCGTTGATCTTGATTTGCTTTTCTTATTGATATTAATTGGTTGAAATACAAAAAAAAAGAGTCCGTCCCATCATTTCTACTTAGCAAGTATCCTTTTTTTGTCTACAAACACACTTTTTTTGATACAAAGATCATGAAATTAACACTTGTGCCTAAACTAATAAGTATAATTCATTAAAACAAACCATTCTAAACCCTATTAACACTCTAAAATGTGTTTACTTCCACCAATCGAAGAATTCATTCATCTTGGTTTGCATTTTGTACAATTATTAAGTAGTTTCATTCAAAAATAATGAGACATACAATGCGCCTCCAACTAATTACACTCCTCTTTCTGTTCCAAAGACTATTTTTTCATTCAATGATCATGAAATTATCGTTTGTGTGTCATACTTAACGAACTATATTAATTGTGAAATCAATATCCATGAACCATCTATACCATGAATTCTTTCAATTCCAACAAACAATGGAGTCGCTGATCTTGATTTGCTTTTGTTATGATGATATTAATTGGTTGAAAATACAAAATAAAGAGTCCGTCCCATCATTTCTACTTAGCAAGTATCCTTTTTTTGTCTACAAACACACTTTTTGATACAAAGATCATGAAATTAACACTTGTGCCTAAACTAATAAGTATATTTCATTAAAACAAACCATTCTAAACCCTATTAACACACTCTAATGTGTGTTTACTTACTTCCACCAATCGAAGAATTCATTCATCATCTTGTTTTGCATTTCGTACTATTGTTAAATAGTTTCATTCAAAAATAATGAGACATTCAATGCGCCTCCTAGCTAATTACACTCCTCTTTTCTGTTCCAAAGACTATTTTTCATTCAATGATCATGAAATTATCGTTTGTGTCATACTTAACGACTATATTAATTGTGAAATCAATATCCATGAACCATCTATACCATGAATTCTTTCAATTCCAACAAAACAATGGAGTCGCTGATCTTGATTTGCTTTTGTTAATGATATTAAATTGGTTGAAATACAAAATAAAGAGTCCCGTCCCATCATTTCTACTTAGCAAGTATCCTTTTTTGTCTACAAACACACTTTTTGATACAAAGATCATGAAATTAACACTTGTGCCTAAACTAATAAAGTATATATTCATTAAAAAAAAAACCATTCTAAACCCTATTAACACTCTAAATGTGTTTACTTCCACCAATCGAAGAATTCATTCATCTTGGTTTGCATTTTGTACAATTATTAAGTAGTTTCATTCAAAAATAATGAGACATTCAATGCGCCTCCAGCTAATTACACTCCTCTTTCTGTTCCAAAGACTATTTTTCATTCAATGACCATGAAATTATCGTTTGTGTCATACTTAACGACTATATTAATTGTGAAATCAATATCCATGAACCATCTATATACCATGAATTCTTTCAATTCCAACAAACAATGGAGTCCCTGATCTTGATTTGCTTTTCATAATGATATTAATTGGTTGAAATACAAAAATAAAGAGTCCGTCCCATCATTTCTACTTAGCAAGTATCCTTTTTTGTCTACAAACACACTTTTTTGATACAAAGATCATGAAATTAACACTTGTGCCTAAACTAATAAGTATATTCATTAAAACAAACCATTCTAAACCCCTATTAACACTCTCTAAATGTGTTTTACTTCCACCAATCGAAGAATTCATTCATCTTGGTTTGCATTTCGTACTATTGTTAAATAGTTTCATTCAAAAATAATGAGACATTCAATGCGCCTCCAGCTAATTACACTCCTCTTTCTGTTCCAAAGACTATTTTTCATTCAATGACCATGAAATTATCGTTTGTGTCATACTTAACGACTATATTAAATGTGAAATCAATATCCATGAACCATCTATACCATGAATTCTTTCAATTCCAACAAACAATGGAGTCGCTGATCTTGATTTGCTTTTGTTAATGATATTAATTGGTTGAAATACAAAATAAAGAGTCCGTCCCATCATTTCTACTTAGCAAGTATCCTTTTTTGTCTACAAACACACTTTTTTGATACAAAAGATCATGAAATTAACACTTGTGCCTAAACTAATAAGTATATTCATTAAAACAAACCATTCTAAACCCTATTAACACTCTAAATGTGTTTACTTCCACCAATCGAAGAATTCATTCATCTTGGTTTGCATTTCGTACTATTGTTAAATAGTTTCATTCAAAAATAATGAGACATTCAATGCGCCTCTAGCTAATTACACTCCTCTTTCTGTTCCAAAGACTTTTTCATTCAATGATCATGAAATTATCGTTTGTGTCATACTTAACGACTATATTAATAAGTGAAATCAATATCCATGAACCATCTATACCATGAATTCTTTCAATTCCAACAAACAATGGAGTCGCTGATCTTGATTTGCTTTTTGTTAATGATATTAATTGGTTGAAATATACAAAATAAAGAGTCCGTTCCCATCATTTCTACTTAGCAAGTATCCTTTTTTTTGTCTACAAAAACACTTTTTGATACAAAGATCATGAAATTAACACTTGTGCCTAAACTAATAAGTATATTCATTAAAACAAACCATTTTAAACCCTATTAACACTCTAAATGTGTTTACTTCCACCAATCGAAGAATTCATTCATCTTCTTTGCATCTTTTGCATTTTTGTACAATTATTAAGTAGTTTCATTCAAAAATAATGAGACACAATGTGCGCCTCCAGCTAATTACACTCCTCTTTCTGTTCCAAAGACTATTTTTCATTCAATGACCATGAAATTATGGTTTGTGTCATATACTTAACGACTATATTAATTGTGAAATCAATATCCATGAACCATATATACCATGAATTCTTTCAATTCCAACAAACAATGGAGTCCGTCCCTTGAATTTGCTTTTCTTATTGATATTATTGGCAAAATAAAAGAGTCTTCCCATCATTTCTACTTAGCAAGTCACAAACACACTTTTTTGATACAAAGATCATGAAATTCAACACTTGTGCCTAAACTATTAATATATTCATTAAAACAAACCATTCTAAAACCCTATTAACACTCTAAATGTGTTTACTTCCACCAATCGAAGAATTCATTCATCTTGGTTTGCATTTTGTACAATTTGTTTAAGTAGTTTCATTCAAAAATAATGAGACATTCAATGCGCCTCTAGCTAATTACACTCCTCTTTCTGTTCCAAAGACTATTTTTCATTCAATGATCATGAAATTATCGTTTGTGTCATACTTAACGACGACTATATTAATTGTGAAATCAATCAATATCCATGAACCATCTATACCATGAATTCTTTCAATTCAAACAAACAATGGAGTCGCTGATCTTGATTTGCTTTTGTTAATGATATTAATTGGTTGAAATACAAAATAAAGAGTCCGTCCCATCATTTCTACTTAGCAAGTATCCTTTTTTGTCTACAAACACACTTTTTGATACAAAGATCATGAAATTAACACTTGTCCCTAAACCAATAAGTATATTCATTAAAACAAACCATTCTAAACCCTATTAACACTCTAAATGTGTTTACTTCCACCAATCGAAGAATTCATTCATCTTGGTTTGCATTTCGTACTATTGTTAAATAGTTTCATTCAAAAATAATGAGACATTCAATGCGCCTCCAGCTAATTACACTCCTCTTTCTGTTCCAAAGACTATTTTTTCATTCAATGACCATGAAATTATCATTTGTGTCATACTTAACGACTATATTAATTGTGAAATCAATATCCATGAACCATCTATACCATGAATTCTTTCAATTCCAACAAACAATGGAGTCGCTGATCTTGATTTGCTTTTTTGTTATTGATATTAATTGGTTGAAATACAAAATAAAAAGAGTCCGTCCCATCATTTTTACTTAGCAAGTATCCTTTTTTGTCTACAAACACACTTTTTGATACAAAGATCATGAAATTAACACTTGTTCCTAAACTAATAAGTATATTCATTAAAACAAACCATTCTAAACCCTATTAACACTCTAAATGTGTTTACTTCCACCAATCGAAGAATTCATTCATTCATCTTGGTTTGCATTTTGTACAATTGTTAAGTAGTTTCATTCAAAAATAATGAGACATTCAATGCGCCTCCAGCTAATTACACTCCTCTTTCTTTTCTGTTCAAAAGACTATTTTTCATTCAATGATCATGAAATTATCGTTTGTGTCATACTTAACGACTATATTAATTGTGAAATCAATATCCATGAACCATCTATACCATGAATTCTTCTTTCAATTCCAACAAACAATGGAGTCGCTGATCTTGATTTGCTTTTGTTAATGATATTAATTGGTTGAAATACAAAATAAAGAGTCCGTCCCATCATTTCTACTTAGCAAGTATCCTTTTTTGTCTACAAAAACACACTTTTTGATACAAAGATCATGAAATTAACACTTGTGCCTAAACTAATAAGTATATTCATTAAAACAAAACCATTCTAAACCCTATTAAACACTATAAATGTGTTTACTTCCCACCAATCGAAGAATTCATTCATCTTGGTTTGCATTTTGTACAATTTATTAAGTAGTTTCATTCAAAAATAATGAGACATTCAATGCGCCTCCAGCTAATTACACTCCTCTTTTTGTTTCAAAGACTATTTTTTTCATTCAATGACCATGAAATTATCGTTTGTGTAATACTTAACGACTATATTAATTGTGAAATCAATATCCATGAACCATATATACCATGAATTCTTTCAATTCCGACAAACAATGGAGTCCGTCCCCTTGATTTGCATTTTCTTACTTATTAATTGGTTGATTCTTTTAGCAAGTATCCTTTTTTTGTCTACAACACACTTTTTTTGATACAAAGATCATGAAATTCATACTTGTGCCTAAACTATTAAGTATATTCGTTAAAACAAACCATTCTAAACCCTATTAACACTACTAAATGTGTTTACTTCCACCACCAATGAAAGAAATTCATTCATCTTGGTTTGCATTTTGTACAATTTATTAAGTAGTTTCATTCAAAAATAATGAGACATTCAATGTGCCTCCAACTAATTACACTCCTCTTTTCTGTTCCAAAGACTATTTTTCATTCAATGATCATGAAATTATCGTTTTGTGTCATCATACTTAACGACTATATTAATTGTGAAATCAATATCCATGAACCATCTATACCATGAATTCTTTCAATTCAACAAACAATGGAGTCGCCTGATCTTGATTTACTTTTGTTAATGATATTAATTGGTTGAAATACAAAATAAAGAGTCCGTCCCATCATTTCTACTTAGCAAGTATCCTTTTTTGTCTACAAACACACACTTTTTGATACAAAGATCATGAAAATTAACACTTGTGCCTAAACTAATAAGTATATTCATTAAAACAAACCATTCTAAAAACCCTATTAAACACTCTAAATGTGTTTACTTCCACCAATCGAGAAGAATTCATTCATCTTGGTTTGCATTTTCGTACTATTGTTAAATAGTTTCATTCAAAAATAATGAGACATTCAATGCGCCTCCAGCTTATTACACTCCTCTTTCTGTTCCAAAGACTATTTTTTTCATTCAATGACCATGAAATTATCGTTTGTGTCATACTTAATTGACTATATTAATTGTGAAATCAATATCCATGAACCATATATACCATGAAATTCTTTCAATTCCAACAAACAATGGAGTCGCTGATCTTGATTTGCTTTTCTTATTGATATTAATTGGTTGAAATACAAAAAAAAGAGTCCGTCCCATCATTTTCTACTTAGCAAGTATCCCTTTTTTGTCTACAAACACACTTTTTTGATACAAAGATCATGAAATTAACACTTGTGCCTAAACTAATAAGTATATTCATTAAAACAAACCATTTCTAAACCCTATTAACACTCTAAATGTGTTTACTTCCACCAATCGAAGAATTCATTCATTCATCTTGGTTTGCATTTTGTACTATTGTTAAGTAGTTTCATTCAAAAATAATGAGACATTCAATGCGCCTCCAGCTAATTACACTCCTCTTTTCTGTTCCAAAGACTATTTTTCATTCAATGATCATGAAATTATCGTTTGTGTCATACTTAACGACTATATTAATTGTGAAAAATCAATATCCATGAACCATCTATACCATGAATTCTTTCAATTCCAACAAACAATGGAGTCGTTGATCTTGATTTGCTTTTGTTAATGATATTAATTGGTTGAATACAAAATAAAGAGTCTGTCCCATCATTTCTACTTAGCAAAGTATACCTTTTTTGTCTACAAACACACTTTTTGATACAAAGATCATGAAATTAACACTTGTGCCTAAACTAATAAGTATATTCATTAAAAAACAAACCATTCTAAACCCTATTAACACTCTAAATGTGTTTTTACTTCCACCAATCGAAGAATTCGATCATCTTGTTTTGCATTTTGTACAATTATTAAGTAGTTTTCATTCAAAAATAATGAGACATTCAATGCGCCTCCAACTAATTACACTCCTCTTTCTGTTCCAAAGACTATTTTTTCATTCAATGATCATGAAATTATCGTTTGTGTCATACTTAACGACTATATTAATTGTGAAATCAATATCCATGAACCATCTATACCATGAATTCTTTCAATTCCAACAAACAATGGAGTCGCTGATCTTGATTTACTTTTGTTAATGATATTAATTGGTTGAAATACATACAAAATAAAGAGTCCGTCCCATCATTTCTACTTAGCAAGTATCCTTTTTTGTCTACAAACACACTTTTTGATACACAAATCATCATGAAATTAACACTTGTGCCTAAACTAATATAAGTATATTCATTAAAACAAACCATTCTAAACCCTATTAACACTCTAAATGTGTTTTACTTTCCACCAATCGAAGAATTCATTCATCTTGGTTTGCATTTCGTACTATTGTTAAATAGTTTCATTCAAAAATAATGAGACATTCAATGCGCCTCTACCTAATTACACTCCTCTTTTCTATCCAAAGACTATTTTTTCATTCAATGATCATGAAATTATCATTTGTGTCATACATAACGACTATATTAATAGTGAAATCAATATCCATGAACCATCTATACCATGAATTCTTTCAATTCCGACAAACAATGGAGTCTGTCCCATCATTTCTACTTAGCAAGTATTCTTTTTTTTCTACAAACACACGTTTTGATACAAAGATCATGAAATTCACACTTGTGCCTAAACTACTAATTATATTCGATAAACAAACCATTCTAAACCCTATTAACACTCTAAATGTGTTTACTTCCACCAATCGAAGAATTCATTCATCTTGGTTTGCATTTTGTACAATTATTAAGTAGTTTCATTCAAAAATAATGAGTCATTACTCATCTTTTTGTTCCAAAGACTATTTTTCATTCAATGACCATGAAATTATGGTTTGTGTAATACTTAACGACTATATTAATTGTGAAATCAATATCCATAAACCATATATACCATGAATTGTTTCAATTCCGACAATCAATGGAGTCCATCCCATCATTTCTACTTAGCAAGTATTCTTTTTATCTACAAACACACTTTTTGATACAAAGATCATGAAATTCACACTTGTGTGCCTAAACTACTAAGTATAATTCGTTAAAAACAAACCATTCTAAACCCTATTAACACTCTAAATGTGTTTACTTCCACCAATCAAAGAATTCATTCATCTTGGTTTTTGCATTTTGTACAATTGTTAAGTAGTTTCATTCAAAAATAATGAGACATTCAATACGCCTCCAGCTAATTACACTCCTCTTTCTCTTCCAAAGACTATTTTTCATTCAATGACCATGAAATTATCGTTTGTGTCATACTTATTGAATATATTAATTGTGAAATCAATATCCATGAACCATCTATACCATGAATTCTTTCAATTCCAACAAACAATGGAGTCGCTGATCTTGATTTGCTTTTCTTATTGATATTAATTGGTTGAAATACAAAATAAAAAGTCCGTCCCATCATATCTACATAGCAAGTAACCTTTTTTATCTACAAACACTCTTTTTGAGACAAAGATCATGAAATTCGCACTTGTGCCTAAACTACTAAGTATATTCATTAAAACAAACCATTTGAAACCCTATTAACACTCTAAATGTGTTTACTTCCACCAATCGAAGAATTCATTCATCTTGGTTTGCATTTCGTACTATTGTTAAGTAGTTTCATTCAAAAATGATGAGACATTCAATGCGCCTCCAGCTAATTACACTCCCTCTTTTCTGTTCCAAAGACAATTTTTTTTTCATTCAATGACCATGAAATTATCGTTTGTGACATACTTAACGACTATATTAATTGTGAAATCAATATCCATGAACCATATATACCATGAATTCTTTCAATTCCAACAAACAATGGAGTCCCTGATCTTGATTTGCTTTTCTTATTGATATTGATTGGATGAAATACAAAAAAAAGAGTCCGTCCCATCATTTCTGCTTAGCAAGTATCCTTTTTTTGTCTACAAACACACTTTTTGATACAAAGATCATGAAATTAACACTTGTTCCTAAACTAAGAAGTATATTCATTAAAACAAACCATTCTAAACCCTATAAACACTCTAAATGTGTTTACTTCCACCAATCGAAGAATTCATTCATCTTGGTTTGCATTTCATACTATTGTTAAGTAGTTTCATTCAAAAATAATGAGACATTCAATGCGCCTCCAGCTAATTACACTCCTCTTTCTGTTCCGAAGACTATTTTTCATTCAATGATCATGAAATTATCGTTTGTGTCGTACTTAACGACTATATTAATTGTGAAATCAATATCCATGAACCATCTATACCATGAATTCTTTCAATTCCAACAGACACAATGGAGTCGTTGATCTTGATTTGCTTTTTTGTTAATGATATTAATTGGTTGAAATACAAAATAAAGAGAGTTTGTCCCATCATTTCTACTTAGCAAGCAAGTAACCTTTTTTTTTGTCTACAAACAAACTTTTTGATACAAAGATCATGAAATTAACACTTGTGCCTAAACTAATAAGTATATTCATTAAAACAAACCATTCTAAACCCTATTAACACTCTAAATGTGTTTACTTCCACCAATCGAAGAATTCATTCATCTTGGTTTGCATTTTGTACAATTATTAAGTAGTTTCATTCAAAAATAATGAGACATTCAATGCGCCTCCAACAAATTACACTCCTCTTTCTGTTCCAAAGACTATTTTTTCATTCAATGATCATGAAATTATCGTTTGTGTCATACTTAACGACTATATTAATTGTGAAAATCAATATCCATGAACCATCTATACCATGAATTCTTTCAATTCCAACAAACAATGGAGTCGCTGATCTTGATTTACTTTTTGTTAATGATATTAATTGGTTGAAAAATACAAAATAAAGAGTCCGTCCCCCATCATTTCTACTTAGCAAGTATCCTTTTTTATCTACAAACACACTTTTTGATACAAAGATCATGAAATTAACACTTGTGCCTAAACTAATAAGTATATTCATTAAAACAAACCATTCTAAACCCTATTAACACTCTAAATGTGTTTACTTCCACCAATCGAAGAATTCATTCATCTTGGTTTGCATTTTGTACAATTATTAAGTAGTTTCATTCAAAAATAATGAGACATTCAATGCGCCTCCAGCTAATTACACTCCTCTTTCTGTTCCAAAGACAATTTTTTCATTCAATGACCATGAAATTATCGTTTGTGTGTCATACTTAACGACTATATTAATTGTGAAATCAATATCCATGAACCATATATACCATGAATTCTTTCAATTCCAACAAACAATGGAGTCGCTGATCTAGATTTGCTTTTCTTATTGATATTAATTGGATGAAATACAAAAAAAAGAGTCCGTCCCATCATTTCTGCTTAGCAAGTATCCTTTTTTGTCTACAAACACACTTTTTGATACAAAGATCATGAAATTAACACTTGTTCCTAAACTAAGAAGTATATTCATTAAAACAAACCATTCTAAACCCTATAAACACTCTAAATGTGTTTACTTCCACCAATCGAAGAATTCATTCATCTTGGTTTGCATTTCATACTATTGTTAAGTAGTTTCATTCAAAAATAATGAGACATTCAATGCGCCTCCAGCTAATTACACTCCTCTTTCTGTTCCGAAGACTATTTTTCATTCAATGATCATGAAATTATCGTTTGTGTCGTACTTAACGACTATATTAATTGTGAAATCAATATCCATGAACCATCTATACCATGAATTCTGTCAATTCCAACAGACACTGGAGTCGTTGATCTTGATTTGCTTTTGTTAATGATATTAATTGGTTGAAATACAAAATAAAGAGTTTGTCCCATCATTTCTACTTAGCAAATAACCTTTTTTGTCTACAAACAAACTTTTTGATACAAAGATCATGAAATTAACACTTGTGCCTAAACTAATAAGTATATTCATTAAAACAAACCATTCTAAACCCTATTAACACTCTAAATGTGTTTACTTCCACCAATCGAAGAATTCGATCATCTTAGTTTGCATTTTGTACAATTATTAAGTAGTTTCATTCAAAAATAATGAGACATTCAATGTGCCTCCAACAAATTACACTCCTCTTTCTGTTCCAAAGACTATTTTTCATTCAATGATCATGAAATTATCGTTTGTGTCATACTTAACGACTATATTAATTGTGAAATCAATATCCATGAACCATCAATTCCAACAAACAATGGAGTCGCTGATCTTGATTTACTTTTGTTAATGATATTAATTGGTTGAAATACAAAATAAAGAGTCCGTCCCATCATTTCTGCTTAGCAAGTATCCTTTTTTGTCTACAAACACACTTTTTGATACAAAGATCATAAAATTAACACTTGTGCCTAAACTAATAAGTATATTCATTAAAACAAACCATTCTAAACCCTATTAACACTCTAAATGTGTTTACTTCCACCAATCGAAGAATTCATTCATCTTGGTTTGCATTTTGTACAATTATTAAGTAGTTTCATTCAAAAATAATGAGACATTCAATGCGCCTCCAGCTAATTACACTCCTCTTTCTGTTCCAAAGACAATTTTTCATTCAATGACCATGAAATTATCGTTTGTGACATACTTAACGACTATATTAATTGTGAAATCAATATCCATGAACCATATATACCATGAATTCTTTCAATTCCAACAAACAATGGAGTCCCTGATCTTGATTTGCTTTTCTTATTGATATTGATTGGATGAAATACAAAAAAAAGAGTCCGTCCCATCATTTCTGCTTAGCAAGTATCCTTTTTTGTCTACAAACACACTTTTTGATACAAAGATCATGAAATTAACACTTGTTCCTAAACTAAGAAGTATATTCATTAAAACAAACCATTCTAAACCCTATAAACACTCTAAATGTGTTTACTTCCACCAATCGAAGAATTCATTCATCTTGGTTTGCATTTCATACTATTGTTAAGTAGTTTCATTCAAAAATAATGAGACATTCAATGCGCCTCCAGCTAATTACACTCCTCTTTCTGTTCCAAAGACTATTTTTCATTCAATGATCATGAAATTTATCGTTTGTGTCATACTTAACGACTATATTCATTGTGAAATCAATATCCATGAACCATCTATACCATGAATTCTTTCAATTCCAACAGACACTGGAGTCGTTGATCTTGATTTGCTTTTGTTAATGATATTAATTGGTTGAAATACAAAATAAAGAGTCTGTCCCATCATTTCTACTTAGCAAATATCCTTTTTTGTCTACAAACACACGTTTTGATACAAAGATCATGAAATTCACACTTGTGCCTAAACTACTAAGTATATTCGTTAAAACAAACCATTCTAAACCCTATTAACACTCTAAATGTGTTTACTTCCACCAATCGAAGAATTCATTCATCTTGGTTTGCATTTCGTACTATTGTTAAATAGTTTCATTCAAAAATAATGAGACATTCAATGCGCCTCTAGCTAATTACACTCCTCTTTCTATTCCAAAGACTATTTTTCATTCAATGATCATGAAATTATCATTTGTGTCATACATAACGACTATATTAATAGTGAAATCAATATCCATGAACCATCTATACCATGAATTCTTTCAATTCCGACAAACAATGGAGTCTGTCCCATCATTTCTACTTAGCAAGTATTCTTTTTTTTCTACAAACACACGTTTTGATACAAAGATCATGAAATTCACACTTGTGCCTAAACTACTAATTCTATTCGATAAACAAACCATTCTAAACCCTATTAACACTCTAAATGTGTTTACTTCCACCAATCAAAGTATTCATTCATCTTGGTTTGCATTTTGTACAATTGTTAAGTAGTTTCATTCAAAAATAATGAGACATTCAATACGCCTCCAGCTAATTACACTCCTCTTTCTATTCCAAAGACTATTTTTCATTCAATGACCATGAAATTATCGTTTGTGTTATACTTATTGAATATATTAATTGTGAAATCAATATCCATGAACCATATATACCATGAATTCTTTCAATTCCAACAAACAATGATGTCGCTGATCTTGATTTGCTTTTCTTATTGACATTAATTGGATGAAATACAAAATAAAGAGTTCGTCCCATCATTTCAACTTAGCAAGTATCCTTTTTTGTCTACAAACCCACTTTTTGATACAAAGATCAAGAAATTAACACTTGTGCCTAAACTACTAACTAAATCCATTAAAACAAACCATTCTAAACCCTATTACCAGTCTAAATGTGTTTACTTCCACCAATCGAAGAATTCATTCATCTTGGTTTGCATTTCGTACTATTGTTAAATAGTTTCATTCAAAAATAATGAGACATTCAATGCGCCTCTAGCTAATTACACTCCTCTTTCTATTCCAAAGACTATTTTTCATTGAATGATCATGAAATTATCATTTGTGTTATACTTAACGACTATATTAATAGTGAAATCAATATCCATGAACCATCTATACCATGAATTCTTTCAATTCCAACAAACAATGGAGTCACTGATCTTGATTTGCTTTTGTTAATGATATTAATTGGTTGAAATACAAAATAAAGAGTCCGTGCCATCATTTCTACTTAGCAAGTATCCTTTTTTAACTACAAACACACTTGTTGATACAAAGATCATGAGACATTCAATGCGCCTCCAGCTAATTACACTCATCTTTTTGTTCCAAAGACTATTTTTCATTCAATGAACCATGACCATGAAATTATGGTTTGTGTAATACTTAACGACTATATTAATTGTGAAATCAATATCCATAAACCATATATACCATGAATTGTTTCAATTCCGACAAACAATGGAGTCCATCCCATCATTTCTACTTAGCAAGTATTCTTTTTATCTACAAACACACTTTTTGATACAAAGATCATGAAATTCACACTTGTGCCTAAACTACTAAGTATATTCGTTAAAAAAAAAACCATTCTTAACCCTATTAACACTCTCTAAATTTGTTTACTTCCACCAATCAAAGAATTCATTCATCTTGGTTTGCATTTTGTACAATTGTTAAGTAGTTTCATTCAAAAATAATGAGACATTCAATACGCCTCCAGCTAATTACACTCCTCTTTCTGTTCCAAAGACTATTTTTCATTCAATGACCATGAAATTATCGTTTGTGTTATACTTATTGAATATATTAATTGTGAAATCAATATCCATGAACCATCTATACCATGAATTCTTTCAATTCCAACAAACAATGGAGTCGCTGATCTTGATTTGCTTTTCTTATTGATATTAATTGGTTGAAATACAAAATAAAAAGTTCGTCCCATCATATCTACTTAGCAAGTATCCTTTTTTATCTACAAACACTCTTTTTGATACAAAGATCATGAAATTCGCACTTGTGCCTAAACTACTAAGTATACTCATTAAAACAAACCATGCTTAACCCTATTAACACTCTAAATGTGTTTACTTCCACCAATCGAAGAATTCATTCATCTTGGTTTGCATTTCATACTATTGTTAAGTAGTTTCATTCAAAAATAATGAGACATTCAATGCGCCTCTAGCTAATTACACTCCTCTTTCTGTTCTAAAGACTATTTTTCATTCAATGATCATGAAATTATCGTTTGTGTCTTACTTAACAACTAAATTAATAGTGAAATCAATATCCATGAACCATCTATCCCATGAATTCTTTCAATTCCAACAAACAATGGAGTCGCTGATCTTGATTTGCTTTTGTTAATGATATTAATTGGTTGAAATACAAAATAAAGAGTCCGTGCCATCATTTCTACTTAGCAAGTATCCTTTTTTTAACTACAAACACACTTGTTGATACAAAGATCATGAAATTAACACTTGTGCCTAAAACTAATAAGTATATTCATTAAAACAAACCATTTAAAAACCCTATTAACACTATAAATGTGTTTACTTCCACCAATCGAAGAATTCATTCATCTTGGTTTGCATTTTGTATAATTATTAAGTAGTTTCATTCAAAAATAATGACACATTCAATGCGCCTCCAGCTAATTACACTCCTCTTTTTGTTCCAAAGACTATTTTTCATTCAATGACCATGAAATTATGGTTTGTGTAATACTTAACGACTATATTAATTGTGAAATCTATATCCATAAACCATATATAGCATGAATTGTTTCAATTCCGACAAACAATGGAGTCCGTCCCATCATTTCTACTTAGCAAGTATTCTTTTTTATCTACAAACACACTTTTTGATACAAAGATGATGAAATTCACACTTGTGCCTAAACTACTAAGTATATTCGTTAAAACAAACCATTCTAAACCCTATTAACACTCTAAATGTGTTTACTTCCACCACTGAAAGAATTCATTCATCTTGGTTTGCATTTTGTACAATTTTTAAGTAGTTTCATTCAAAAATAATGAGACATTCAATACGCCGCCTCCAGCTTATTACACTCCTCTTTCTGTTCCAAAGACTATTTTTCATTCAATGACCATGAAATTATCGTTTGTGTCATACTTATTGAAAATATTAATTGTGAAATCAATATCCATGAACCATATATACCATGAATTCTTTCAATTCCAACAAACAATGGAGTCGCTGATCTAGATTTGCTTTTCTTATTGATATTAATTGGATGAAATACAAAAAAAAGAGTCCGTCCCATCATTTCTGCTTAGCAAGTATCCTTTTTTGTCTACAAACACACTTTTTGATACAAAGATCATGAAATTAACACTTGTTCCTAAACTAAGAAGTATATTCATTAAAACAAACCATTCTAAACCCCTATAAACACTCTAAATGTGTTTACTTCCACCAATCGAAGAATTCATTCATCTTGGTTTGCATTTCATACTATTGTTAAGTAGTTTCATTCAAAAATAATGAGACATTCAATGCGCCTCCAGCTAATTACACTCCTCTTTTTCTGTTCCGAAGACTATTTTTCATTCAATGATCATGAAATTATCGTTTGTGTCGTACTTAACGACTATATTAATTGTGAAATCAATATCCATGAACCATCTATACCATGAATTCTCTGTCAATTCCAACAGACACTGGAGTCGTTGATCTTGATTTGCTTTTGTTAATGATATTAATTGGTTGAAATACAAAATAAAGAGTTTCCGTCCCATCATTTCTACTTAGCAAATAACCTTTTTTGTCTACAAACAAACTTTTTGATACAAAGATCATGAAATTAACACTTGTGCCTAAACTAATAAGTATATTCATTCATTAAAACAAACCATTCTAAACCCTATTAACACTCTAAATGTGTTTACTTCCACCAATCGAAGAATTCGATCATCTTAGTTTGCATTTTGTACAATTATTAAGTAGTTTCATTCAAAAATAATGAGACATTCAATGTGCCTCCAACAAATTACACTCCTCTTTCTGTTCCAAAGACTATTTTTCATTCAATGATCATGAAATTATCGTTTGTGTCATACTTAACGACTATATTAATTGTGAAATCAATATCCATGAACCATCTATACCATGAATTCATTTCAATTCCAACAAACAATGGAGTCGCTGATCTTGATTTACTTTTGTTAATGATATTAATTGGTTGAAATACAAAATAAAGAGTCCGTCCCATCATTTCTGCTTAGCAAGTATCCTTTTTTGTCTACAAACACACTTTTTGATACAAAGATCATAAAATTAACACTTGTGCCTAAACTAATAAGTATATTCATTAAAACAAACCATTCTAAACCCTATTAACACTCTAAATGTGTTTACTTCCACCAATCGAAGAATTCATTCATCTTGGTTTGCATTTTGTACAATTATTAAGTAGTTTCATTCAAAAATAATGAGACATTCAATGCGCCTCCAGCTAATTACACTCCTCTTTCTGTTCCAAAGACAATTTTTCATTCAATGACCATGAAATTATCGTTTGTGACATACTTAACGACTATATTAATTGTGAAATCAATATCCATGAACCATATATACCATGAATTCTTTCAATTCCAACAAACAATGGAGTCCCTGATCTTGATTTGCTTTTCTTATTGATATTGATTGGATGAAATACAAAAAAAAGAGTCCGTCCCATCATTTCTGCTTAGCAAGTATCCTTTTTTGTCTACAAACACACTTTTTGATACAAAGATCATGAAATTAACACTTGTTCCTAAACTAAGAAGTATATTCATTAAAACAAACCATTCTAAACCCTATAAACACTCTAAATGTGTTTACTTCCACCAATCGAAGAATTCATTCATCTTGGTTTGCATTTCATACTATTGTTAAGTAGTTTCATTCAAAAATAATGAGACATTCAATGCGCCTCCAGCTAATTACACTCCTCTTTCTGTTCCAAAGACTATTTTTCATTCAATGATCATGAAATTATCGTTTGTGTCATACTTAACGACTATATTCATTGTGAAATCAATATCCATGAACCATCTATACCATGAATTCTTTCAATTCCAACAGACACTGGAGTCGTTGATCTTGATTTGCTTTTGTTAATGATATTAATTGGTTGAAATACAAAATAAAGAGTCTGTCCCATCATTTCTACTTAGCAAATATCCTTTTTTGTCTACAAACACACGTTTTGATACAAAGATCATGAAATTCACACTTGTGCCTAAACTACTAAGTATATTCGTTAAAACAAACCATTCTAAACCCTATTAACACTCTAAATGTGTTTACTTCCACCAATCGAAGAATTCATTCATCTTGGTTTGCATTTCGTACTATTGTTAAATAGTTTCATTCAAAAATAATGAGACATTCAATGCGCCTCTAGCTAATTACACTCCTCTTTCTATTCCAAAGACTATTTTTCATTCAATGATCATGAAATTATCATTTGTGTCATACATAACGACTATATTAATAGTGAAATCAATATCCATGAACCATCTATACCATGAATTCTTTCAATTCCGACAAACAATGGAGTCTGTCCCATCATTTCTACTTAGCAAGTATTCTTTTTTATCTACAAACACACGTTTTGATACAAAGATCATGAAATTCACACTTGTGCCTAAACTACTAATTCTATTCGATAAACAAACCATTCTAAACCCTATTAACACTCTAAATGTGTTTACTTCCACCAATCAAAGTATTCATTCATCTTGGTTTGCATTTTGTACAATTGTTAAGTAGTTTCATTCAAAAATAATGAGACATTCAATACGCCTCCAGCTAATTACACTCCTCTTTCTATTCCAAAGACTATTTTTCATTCAATGACCATGAAATTATCGTTTGTGTTATACTTATTGAATATATTAATTGTGAAATCAATATCCATGAACCATATATACCATGAATTCTTTCAATTCCAACAAACAATGATGTCGCTGATCTTGATTTGCTTTTCTTATTGACATTAATTGGATGAAATACAAAATAAAGAGTTCGTCCCATCATTTCAACTTAGCAAGTATCCTTTTTTGTCTACAAACCCACTTTTTGATACAAAGATCAAGAAATTAACACTTGTGCCTAAACTACTAACTAAATTCATTAAAAGAAACCATTCTAAACCCTATTACCAGTCTAAATGTGTTTACTTCCACCAATCGAAGAATTCATTCATCTTGGTTTGCATTTCGTACTATTGTTAAATAGTTTCATTCAAAAATAATGAGACATTCAATGCGCCTCTAGCTAATTACACTCCTCTTTCTATTCCAAAGACTATTTTTCATTGAATGATCATGAAATTATCATTTGTGTTATACTTAACGACTATATTAATAGTGAAATCAATATCCATGAACCATCTATACCATGAATTCTTTCAATTCCAACAAACAATGGAGTCACTGATCTTGATTTGCTTTTGTTAATGATATTAATTGGTTGAAATACAAAATAAAGAGTCCGTGCCATCATTTCTACTTAGCAAGTATCCTTTTTTAACTACAAACACACTTGTTGATACAAAGATCATGAGACATTCAATGCGCCTCCAGCTAATTACACTCATCTTTTTGTTCCAAAGACTATTTTTCATTCAATGACCATGAAATTATGGTTTGTGTAATACTTAACGACTATATTAATTGTGAAATCAATATCCATAAACCATATATACCATGAATTGTTTCAATTCCGACAAACAATGGAGTCCATCCCATCATTTCTACTTAGCAAGTATTCTTTTTATCTACAAACACACTTTTTGATACAAAGATCATGAAATTCACACTTGTGCCTAAACTACTAAGTATATTCGTTAAAAAAAACCATTCTTAACCCTATTAACACTCTAAATTTGTTTACTTCCACCAATCAAAGAATTCATTCATCTTGGTTTGCATTTTGTACAATTGTTAAGTAGTTTCATTCAAAAATAATGAGACATTCAATACGCCTCCAGCTAATTACACTCCTCTTTCTGTTCCAAAGACTATTTTTCATTCAATGACCATGAAATTATCGTTTGTGTTATACTTATTGAATATATTAATTGTGAAATCAATATCCATGAACCATCTATACCATGAATTCTTTCAATTCCAACAAACAATGGAGTCGCTGATCTTGATTTGCTTTTCTTATTGATATTAATTGGTTGAAATACAAAATAAAAAGTTCGTCCCATCATATCTACTTAGCAAGTATCCTTTTTTATCTACAAACACTCTTTTTGATACAAAGATCATGAAATTCGCACTTGTGCCTAAACTACTAAGTATACTCATTAAAACAAACCATGCTTAACCCTATTAACACTCTAAATGTGTTTACTTCCACCAATCGAAGAATTCATTCATCTTGGTTTGCATTTCATACTATTGTTAAGTAGTTTCATTCAAAAATAATGAGACATTCAATGCGCCTCTAGCTAATTACACTCCTCTTTCTGTTCTAAAGACTATTTTTCATTCAATGATCATGAAATTATCGTTTGTGTCTTACTTAACAACTAAATTAATAGTGAAATCAATATCCATGAACCATCTATCCCATGAATTCTTTCAATTCCAACAAACAATGGAGTCGCTGATCTTGATTTGCTTTTGTTAATGATATTAATTGGTTGAAATACAAAATAAAGAGTCCGTGCCATCATTTCTACTTAGCAAGTATCCTTTTTTAACTACAAACACACTTGTTGATACAAAGATCATGAAATTAACACTTGTGCCTAAACTAATAAGTATATTCATTAAAACAAACCATTTTAAACCCTATTAACACTATAAATGTGTTTACTTCCACCAATCGAAGAATTCATTCATCTTGGTTTGCATTTTGTATAATTATTAAGTAGTTTCATTCAAAAATAATGACACATTCAATGCGCCTCCAGCTAATTACACTCCTCTTTTTGTTCCAAAGACTATTTTTCATTCAATGACCATGAAATTATGGTTTGTGTAATACTTAACGACTATATTAATTGTGAAATCTATATCCATAAACCATATATAGCATGAATTGTTTCAATTCCGACAAACAATGGAGTCCGTCCCATCATTTCTACTTAGCAAGTATTCTTTTTTATCTACAAACACACTTTTTGATACAAAGATGATGAAATTCACACTTGTGCCTAAACTACTAAGTATATTCGTTAAAACAAACCATTCTAAACCCTATTAACACTCTAAATGTGTTTACTTCCACCACTGAAAGAATTC
>JBAPLH010001468.1:0-27799 GCA_037897445.1 Ceriops zippeliana | reverse complement strand
TACGCAATGCAAACCATAATGAATGACTCCCTTGATTGACAGATTTAAATAGATTGAGAGCTGTAATGGTGTTTATACTTGTTTGACTCAATCAATATACTAGGTTGTTTAGCCACATGTGTTACTTTCACGATCAATGTGTCAAAAAGTGTGTTTGGAGTCAAAAGAGGAGCATTGCTAATGAGAAATGATGGGAGGGTGTCTTTAATTTTTAATTCCACAATTAATATCAATAAGAAATGAATTTCAAGAGCAAGGACTCCATTGGTTGTTAAATTGAATGAATTCATGTTATAGATGGTCCATGGGCATTTTTTTCATAACAAATATAGTCGTTAAGGATGAAGCAAAATTTAAATTCAAGGTTATTGCATGAAAAAAGTCCTGGTAACAATAAGAGGAGCCTAATTCACATGAGGCGATTAGAAAGTCTCGTGATTTAAGAACTAAATCAGTTCACATTTGTACAGAATGCAAACCATGATGAATGACTCCTTTGACTGACGGATTTAAATGGATTTAGAGTTTTAATGGTTTTTATACTTGTTTGATTCAATCAATATAATAGGTTGTTTACCTACATGTGCTAATTTTATGATCAGTGTCAAAAAGTGTGTTTGGAGTCAAAAGACGAGCATTGCTAATGTGAAATCATTTGAGGCACTCTCTAATTTTGAATTGGACAATTAATATCAATAAAAATGAATTTCAACATCAAGGACTCCATTGGTTGTTAAATTGAATGAATTCATGTTATAGATGGTCCATGGGCATTTTTTTCATAAAGAATATAGGCATTAAGGATGGAGCAAAATTTAATTTCAAGGTTATTGCATGAAAAAAGTCCTAGTAACAATAAGAGGAGCCTAATTCATATGAGGTGATTAGAATGTCTCGTGTTTTAAGAATTAAACCAGTTTACATTTGTACGGAATGCAAACCATAATTAATGACTCCCTTGATTGACGGATTTAAATACATTGAGAGCTGTAATGGTGTTTATACTTGTTTGATTCAATCAATATACTAGGTTGTTTAGCCACATGTGTTAATTTCGTGATCAATGTGTCAAAAAGTGTGTTTGGAGTCAAAAGAGGAGCATTGCTAATGAGAAATGATGGGAGGCTATCTCTAATTTGTAATTCCACAATCAATATCAATAACAAATGAATTTCAAGATCAAGGACTCCATTGGTTGTTAAATTGAATGAATTCATGTTATAGATGGTCCATGGGCATTTTTTTCATAACGAATATAGTCGTTAAGGATGAAGCAAAATTTAAATTCAAGGTTATTGCATGAAAAAAGTCATGGTAACAATAAGAGAAGCCTAATTCACATGAGGCGATTAGAAAGTCTCGTGATTTAAGAACTAAATCAGTTCACATTTGTACAGAATGCAAACCATGATGAATGACTCCTTTGACTGACAGATTTAAATGGATTTAGAGTTTTAATGGTTTTTATACTTGTTTGATTCAATCAATATTATAGGTTGTTTAGCTATATGTGTTAATTTTATGATCAATGTGTCAAAAAGTGTGTTTGGAGTCAAAAGACGAGCATTGCTAATGTGAAATCACTTGAGGCACTCTCTAATTTTGAATTGGACAATTAATATCAATAAAAATGAATTTCAACATCAAGTACTCCATTGGTTGTTAAATTGAATGAATACATGTTATAGATGGTCTGTGGGCATTTTTTTCATAAGGAATATAGTCATTAAGGATGATGCAAAATTTAATTTCAAGGTTATTGCATGAAAAAAGTCCTAGTAACAATAAGAGGAGCCTAATTCACATGAGGTGATTTGAATATCTCGTGATTTAAGAATTAAACCAGTTTACATTTGTACGCAATGCAAACCATAATGAATGACTCCCTTGATTGATGGATTTAAATAGATTGATAGCTGTAATGGTGGTTATACTTGTTTGATTCAATCAATATACTAGGTTGTTTAGCCACATGTGTTACATTCATGATCAATGTGTCAAAAAGTGTGTTTGGAGTCAAAAGAGGAGCATTGCTAATGAGAAATGATGGGAGGCTGTCTCTAATTTTTAATTCCACAATTAATATCAATAAGAAATGAATTTCAAGATCAAGGACTCCATTGGTTGTTAAATTGAATGAATTCATGTTATTGATGGTCCATGGACATTTTTTTCATAACAAATATAGACGTTAAGGATGAAGCAAATTTTAAATTCAAGGTTATTGCATGAAAAAAGTCCTGCTACCAATAAGAGGAGCCTAATTCACATGAGGCGATTAGAAAGTCTCGTGATTTAAAAATTAAATCAGTTCACATTTGTACAGAATGCAAACCATGATGAATGACTCCTTTGACTGACGGGTTTAAATGGATTTAGAGTTTTAATGGTTTTTATACTTGTTTGATTCAATCAATATAATAGGTTGTTTAGCTACATGTGTTAATTTTATGATCACTGTGTCAAAAAGTGTGTTTGGAGTCAAAAGACGAGCATTGCTAATGTGAAATCATTTGAGGCACTCTCTAATTTTGAATTGGACAATTAATATCAATAAAAATGAATTTCAACATCAAGGACTCCATTGGTTGTTAAATTGAATGAATTCATGTTATAGATGGTCCATGGGCATTTTTTTCATAAAGAATATAGTCATTAAGGATGATGCAAAATTGAATTTCAAGGTTATTGCAGGAAAAAAGTCCTAGTAACAATAAGAGGAGCCTAATTCACATGAGGTGATTAGAATATCTCGTGATTTAAGAATTAAATCAGTTCACATTTGTATGCAATGCAAACCATAAGGAATGACTCCCTTGATTGATGGATTTAAATAGATTGAGAGCTGTAATGGTGTTTATACTTGTTTGATTTAGTCAATATACTAGGTTGTTTAGCCACATGTGTTACTTTCATGATCAACGTGTCAAAAAGTGTGTTTGGAGTCAAAAGAGGAGCATTGCTAATGAGAAATGATGGGAGGCTGTCTCTAATTTCTAATTCCACAATTAATATCAATAAGAAATGAATTTCAAGATCAAGGACTCCATTGGTTGTTAAATTGAATGAATTCATGTTATAGATGGTCCATGGGCATTTTTTTCATAACGAATATAGTCGTTAAGGATGAAGCAAAATTTAATTTCAAGTTTATTGCATGAAAAAAGTCCTGATAACAATAAAAGGCGCATAATTCACATGAGGAGATTAGAATGTCTCATGATTTAAGAATTAAATCAGTTCACATTTGTACCGAATGCAAACCATTATGAATGACTCCTTTAACTGACGGATTTAAATGGACTTAGAGTTTTAATGGTTTTTATACTTGTTTGATTCAATCAATATAATAGGTTGTTTAGCTACATGTGTTAATTTTATGATCAATGTGTCAAAAAGTGTGTTTGGAGTCAAAAGACGAGCATTGATAATGTGAAATTATTTGAGGCACTCGCTAATTTTGAATTGGACAATTAATATCAATAAAAATGAATTTCAACATGAAGGACTCCATTGATTGTTAAATTGAATGAATTCATGTTATAGATGGTCCATGGGCATTTTTTTCATAAAGAATATAGGCATTAAGGATGGAGCAAAATTTAATTTCAAGGTTATTGCAAGAAAAAAGTCCTAGTAACAATAAGAAGAGCCTAATTCACATGAAGTGATTAGAGTATCTGGTGATTTAAGAATTAAATCAGTTCACATTTGTACGCAATGCAAACCATAATGAATGACTCCCTTGATGGATGGATTTAAATAGATTTAGAGCTGTAATGGTGTTTATACTTGTTTGATTCAATCAATATACTAGGTTGTTTAGCCACCTGTGTTACTTTCATGATCAATGCCTCAAAAAGTGTGTTTGGAGTCAAAAGAGGAGCATTGCTAATGAGAAATGATGGGAGGCTGTCTCTAATTTTTAATTCCACAATTAATATCAATAAGAAATGAATTTCAAGATCAAGGACTCCATTGGTTGTTAAATTGAATGAATTCATGTTATAGATGGTCCATGGGCATTTTTTTCATAACGAATATAGTCGTTAAGGATGAAGCAAAATTTAATTTCAAGTTTATTGCGTGAAAAAAGTCCTGATAACAATAAGAGGTGCCTAATTCACATGTGGAGATTAGAATGTCTCATGATTTAACAATTAAATCAGTTCACATTTGTACATAATGCAAACCATTATGAATGACTCCTTTGACTGACGGATTTAAATGGACTTAGAGTTTTAATGGTTTTTATACTTGTTTGATTCAATCAATATAATAGGTTGTTTAGCTACATGTGTTAATTTTATGATCAATGTGTCAAAAAGTGTATTTGGAGTCAAAAGACGAGCATTGCTAATGTGAAATCATTTGAGGCACTCGCTAATTTTGAATTGGACAATTAATATCAATAAAAATGAATTTCAACATCAAGGACTCCATTGGTTGTTAAATTGAATGAATTCATGTTATAGATGGTCCATGGGCATTTTTTTCATAAAGAATATAGGCATTAAGGATGGAGCAAAATTTAATTTCAAGGTTATTGCATGAAAAACGTCCTAGTAACAATAAGAGGAGCCTAATTCACATGAGGTGATTAGAATGTCTTGTGATTTAAGAATTAAACCAGTTCACATTTGTACGCAATGCAAACCATAATTAATGACTCCCTTGATTGACGGATTTAAATAGATTGAGAGCTGTAATGGTGTTTATACTTGTTTGATTCAATCAATATACTAGGTTGTTTAGCCACATGTGTTACTTTCATGATCAATGTGTCAAAAAGTGTGTTTGGAGTCAAAAGAGGAGCATTGCCAATGAGAAATGATGGGAGGCTGTCTTTAATTTTTAATTCCACAATTAATATCAATAAGAAATGAATTTCAAGAGCAAGGACTCCATTGGTTGTTAAATTGAATGAATTCATGTTATAGATGGTCCATGGGCATTTTTTTCATAACAAATATAGTCGTTAAGGATGAAGCAAAATTTAAATTCAAGGTTATTGCATGAAAAAAGTCCTGGTAACAATAAGAGGAGCCTAATTCACATGAGGCGATTAGAAAGTCTTGTGATTTATGAACTAAATCAGTTCACATTTGTACAGAATGCAATCCATGATGAATGACTCCTTTGACTGACGGATTTAAATGGATTTAGAGTTTTAATGGTTTTTATACTTGTTTGATTCAATCAATATAATAGGTTGTTTAGCTACATGTGCTAATTTTATGATCAGTGTCAAAAAGTGTGTTTCGAGTCAAAAGACGAGCATTGCTAATGTGAAATCATTTGAGGCACTCTCTAATTTTGAATTGGACAATTAATATCAATAAAAATGAATTTCAACATCAAGGACTCCATTGGTTGTTAAATTGAATGAATTCATGTTATAGATGGTCCATGGGCATTTTTTTTTTTCAAAGAATATAGGCATTAAGGATGGAGGAAAATTTAATTTCAAGGTTATTGCATGAAAAAAGTCCTAGTAACAATAAGAGGAGCCTAATTCATATGAGGTGATTAGAATGTCTCGTGTTTTAAGAATTAAACCAGTTTACATTTGTACGGAATGCAAACCATAATTAATGACTCCCTTGATTGACGGATTTAAATAGATTGAGAGCTGTAATGGTGTTTATACTTCTTTGATTCAATCAATATACTAGGTTGTTTAGCCACATGTGTTACTTTCATGATCAATGTGTCAAAAAGTGTGTTTGGAGTCAAAAGAGGAGCATTGCTAATGAGAAATGATGGGAGGCTGTCTCTAATTTTTAATTCCACAATCAATATCAATAACAAATGAATTTCAAGATCAAGGACTCTATTGGTTGTTAAATTGAATGAATTCATGTTATAGATGGTCCATGGGCATTTTTTTCATAACGAATATAGTCGTTAAGGATGAAGCAAAATTTAAATTCAAGGTTATTGCATGAAAAAAGTCCTGGTAACAATAAGAGAAGCCTAATTCACATGAGGCGATTAGAAAGTCTCGTGATTTAAGAACTAAATCAGTTCACATTTGTACAGAATGCAAACCATGATGAATGACTCCTTTGACTGACAGATTTAAATGGATTTAGAGTTTTAATGGTTTTTATACTTGTTTGATTCAATCAATATTATAGGTTGTTTAGCTACATGTGTTAATTTTATGATCAATGTGTCAAAAAGTGTGTTTGGAGTCAAAAGACGAGCATTGCTAATGTGAAATCACTTGAGGCACTCTCTAATTTTTAATTCCACAATCAATATCAATAAGAAATGAATTTCAAGATCAAGGACTACATTGGTTGTTAAATTGAATGAATTCATGTTATAGATGGTCCG
The DNA here is from genome assembly GCA_037897445.1 of Ceriops zippeliana. Lineage (NCBI taxonomy): Eukaryota > Viridiplantae > Streptophyta > Magnoliopsida > Malpighiales > Rhizophoraceae > Ceriops > Ceriops zippeliana. Next base: position 21,457 of record JBAPLH010001468.1, on the reverse strand, counting down.
TGGGCATTTTTTTCATAAAGAATATAGTCATTAAGGATGATGCAAAATTTAATTTCAAGGTTATTGCATGAAAAAAGTCCTAGTAACAATAAGAGGAGCCTAATTCACATGAGGTGATTTGAATATCTCGTGATTTAAGAATTAAACCAGTTCACATTTGTACGCAATGCAAACCATAATGAATGACTCCGTTGATTGATGGATTTAAATAGATTGAGAGCTGTAATTGTGGTTATACTTGTTTGATTCAATCAATATACTAGGTTGTTTAGCCACATGTGTTACATTCATGATCAATGTGTCAAAAACTGTGTTTGGAGTCAAAAGAGGTGCATTGCTAATGAGAAATGATGGGAGGCTGTCTCTAATTTTTAATTCCACAATTAATATCAATAAGAAATGAATTTCAAGAGCAAGGACTCCATTGGTTGTTAAATTGAATGAATTCATGTTATAGATGGTCCATGTGCATTTTTTTCATAACAAATATAGTCGTTAAGGATGAAGCAAAATTTAAATTCAAGGTTATTGCATGAAAAAAGTCCTGGTAACAATAAGAGGAGCCTAATTCGCATGAGGTGATTAGAAAGTCTCGTGATTTAAGAACTAAATCAGTTCACATTTGTACAGAATGCAAACCATGATGAATGACTCCTTTGACTGACGGATTTAAATGGATTTAGAGTTTTAATGGTTTTTATAATTGTTTGATTCAATCAATATAATAGGTTGTTTAGCTACATGTGTTAATTTTATGATCAATGTGTCAAAAAGTGTGTTTGGAGTCAAAAGACGAGCATTGCTAATGTGAAATCATTTGAGGCACTCTCTAATTTTGAATTGGACAATTAATATCAATAAAAATGAATTTCAACATCAAGGACTCCATTGGTTGTTAAATTGAATGAATTCATGTTATAGATGGTCCATGGGCATTTTTTTCATAAAGAATATAGGCATTAAGGATGGAGCAAAATTTAATTTCAAGGTTATTGCATGAAAAAAGTCCTAGTAACAATAAGAGGAGCCTAATTCACATGAGGTGATTAGAATGTCTCGTGTTTTAAGAATTAAACCAGTTTACATTTGTACGGAATGCAAACCATAATTAATGACTCCCTTGATTGACGGATTTAAATAGATTAAGAGCTGTAATGCTGTTTATACTTGTTTGATTCAATCAATATACTAGGTTGTTTAGCCACATGTGTTACCTTCATGATCAATGTGTCAAAAAGTGTGTTTGGAGTCAAAAAAGGAGCATTGCTAATGAGAAATGATGGGAGGCTGTCTCTAATTTTTAATTCCACAATTAATATCAATAAGAAATGAATTTCAAGATCAAGGACTCCATTGGTTGTTAAATTGAATGAATTCATGTTATTGATGGTCCATGGACTTTTTTTTCATAACGAATATAGACGTTAAGGATGAAGCAAATTTTAAATTCAAGGTTATTGCATGAAAAAAGTCCTGCTACCAATAAGAGGAGCCTAATTCACATGAGGCGATTAGAAAGTCTCGTGATTTAAAAATTAAATCAGTTCACATTTGTACAGAATGCAAACCATGATGAATAACTCCTTTGACTGACGGATTTAAATGGATTTAGAGTTTTAATGGTTTTTATACTTGTTTGATTCAATCAATATAATAGGTTGTTTAGCTACATGTGTTAATTTTATGATCAATGTGTCAAAAAGTGTGTTTGGAGTCAAAAGACGAGCATTGCTAATGTGAAATCATTTGAGGCACTCTCTAATTTTGAATTGGACAATTAATATCAATAAAAATGAATTTCAACATCAAGGACTCCATTGGTTGTTAAATTGAATGAATTCATGTTATAGATGGTCCATGGGCATTTTTTTCATAAAGAATATAGGCATTAAGGATGGAGCAAAATTTAATTTCAAGGTTATTGCATGAGAAAAGTCCTGGTAACAATAAGTGGAGCCTAATTCACTTGAGGGGATTAGAAAGTCTCGTGATTTAAGAATTAAACCAGTTTACATTTGTACGGAGTGCAAACCATAATTAATGACTCCCTTGATTGACGGATTTAAATAGATTGAGAGCTGTAATGGTGTTTATACTTGTTTGATTTAGTCAATATACTAGGTTGTTTAGCCACATGTTTTACTTTCATGATCAATGTGTCAAAAAGTGTGTTTGGAGTCAAAAGAGGAGCATTGCTAATGAGAAATGATGGGAGGCTGTCTCTAATTTTTAATTCCACAATCAATATCAATAAGAAATGAATTTCAAGATCAAGGACTCCATTGGTTGTTAAATTGAATGAATTCATGTTATAGATGGTCCATGGGCATTTTTTTCATAACGAATATAGTCGTTAAGGATGAAGCAAAATTTAAATTCAAGGTTATTGCATGAAAAAAGTCCTGGTAACAATAAGTGGAGCCTAATTCACATGAGGCGATTAGAAAGTCTCGTGATTTAAGAATTAAATCAGTTCACATTTGTACAGAATGCAAACCATGATGAATGACTCCTTTGACTGACAGATTTAAATGGATTTAGAGTTTTAATGGTTTTTATACTTGTTTGATTCAATCAATATAATAGGTTGTTTAGCTACATGTGTTAATTTTATGATCAATGTGTCAAAAAGTGTGTTTGGAGTCAAAAGACGAGCATTGCTAATGTGAAATCATTTGAGGCACTCTCTAATTTTGAATTGGACAATTAATATCAATAAAAATGAATTTCAACATCAAGGACTCCATTGGTTGTTAAATTGAATGAATTCATGTTATAGATGGTCCATGGGCATTTTTTTCATAAAGAATATAGTCATTAAGGATGAAGCAAAATTTAATTTCAAGGTTATTGCAAGAAAAAAGTCCTAGTAACAATAAGAAGAGCCTAATTCACATGAGGTGATTAGAATATCTCGTGATTTAAGAATTAAATCAGTTCACATTTGTACGCAATGCAAACCATAATGAATGACTCCCTTGATTGATGGATTTAAATAGATTTAGAGCTGTAATGGTGTTTATACTTGTTTGATTCAATCAATATACTAGGTTGTTTAGCCACATGTGTTACTTTCATGATCAATGCCTCAAAAAGTTTGTTTGGAGTCAAAAGAGGAGCATTGCTAATGAGAAATGATGGGAGGCTGTCTCTAATTTTTAATTCCACAATCAATATCAATAAGAAATGAATTTCAAGATCAAGGACTCCATTGGTTGTTAAATTGAATGAATTCATGTTATAGATGGTCCGTGGGCATTTTTTTCATAACGAATATAGTTGTTAAGGATGAAGCAAAATTTAAATTCAAGGTTATTGCATGAGAAAAGTCCTGGTAACAATAAGAGGCGCCTAATTCACATGAGGAGATTAGAATGTCTCATGATTTAAGAATTAAATCAGTTCACATTTGTACATAATGCAAATCATTATGAATGACTCCTTTGACTGACGGATTTAAATGGACTTAGAGTTTTAATGGTTTTTATACTTGTTTGATTCAATCAATATAATAGGTTGTTTAGCTACATGTGTTAATTTTATGATCAATGTGTCAAAAAGTGTATTTGGAGTCAAAAGACGAGCATTGCTAATGTGAAATCATTTGAGGCACTCGCTAATTTTGAATTGGACAATTAATATCAATAAAAATGAATTTCAACATCAAGGACTCCATTGGTTGTTAAATTGAATGAATTCATGTTATAGATGGTCCATGGGCATTTTTTTCATAAAGAATATAGGCATTAAGGATGGAGCAAAATTTAATTTCAAGGTTATTGCATGAAAAACGTCCTAGTAACAATAAGAGGAGCCTAATTCACATGAGGTGATTAGAATGTCTTGTGATTTAAGAATTAAGCCAGTTCACATTTGTACGCAATGCAAACCATAATGAATGACTCCCTTGATTGACAGATTTAAATAGATTGAGAGCTGTAATGGTGTTTATACTTGTTTGATTCAATCAATATACTAGGTTGTTTTTAGCATGTGTTACTTTCACGATCAATGTGTCAAAAAGTGTGTTTGGGAGTCAAAAGAGGAGCATTGCTAATGAGAAATGATGGGAGGCTGTCTTTAATTTTTAATTCCACAATTAATATCAATAAGAAATGAATTTCAAGAGCAAGGACTCCATTGGTTGTTAAATTGAATGAATTCATGTTATAGATGGTCCATGGGCATTTTTTTCATAACAAATATAGTCGTTAAGGATGAAGCAAAATTTAAATTCAAGGTTATTGCATGAAAAAAGTCCTGGTAAACAATAAGAGGAGCCTAATTCACATGAGGCGATTAGAAAGTCTCGTGATTTAAGAACTAAAATCAGTTCACATTTGTACAGAATGCAAACCATGATGAATGACTCCTTTGACTGACGGATTTAAATGGATTTAGAGTTTTAATGGTTTTTATACTTGTTTGATTCAATCAATATAATAGGTTGTTTACCTACATGTGCTAATTTTATGATCAGTGTCAAAAAGTGTGTTTGGAGTCAAAAGACGAGCATTGCTAATGTGAAATCATTTGAGGCACTCTCTAATTTTGAATTGGACAATTAATATCAATAAAAATGAATTTCAACATCAAGGACTCCATTGGTTGTTAAATTGAATGAATTCATGTTATAGATGGTCCATGGGCATTTTTTTCATAAAGAATATAGGCATTAAGGATGGAGCAAAATTTAATTTCAAGGTTATTGCATGAAAAAAGTCCTAGTAACAATAAGAGGAGCCTAATTCATATGAGGTGATTAGAATGTCTCGTGTTTTAAGAATTAAACCAGTTTACATTTGTACGGAATGCAAACCATAATTAATGACTCCCTTGATTGACGGATTTAAATAGATTGAGAGCTGTAATGGTGTTTATACTTGTTTGATTCAATCAATATACTAGGTTGTTTAGCCACATGTGTTAATTTCATGATCAATGTGTCAAAAAGTGTGTTTGGAGTCAAAAGAGGAGCATTGCTAATGAGAAATGATGGGAGGCTGTCTCTAATTTTTAATTCCACAATCAATATCAATAACAAATGAATTTCAAGATCAAGGACTCCATTGGTTGTTAAATTGAATGAATTCATGTTATAGATGGTCCATGGGCATTTTTTTCATAACGAATATAGTCGTTAAGGATGAAGCAAAATTTAAATTCAAGGTTATTGCATGAAAAAAGTCCTGGTAACAATAAGAGAAGCCTAATTCACATGAGGCGATTAGAAAGTCTCGTGATTTAAGAACTAAATCAGTTCACATTTGTACAGAATGCAAACCATGATGAATGACTCCTTTGACTGACAGATTTAAATGGATTTAGAGTTTTAATGGTTTTTATACTTGTTTGATTCAATCAATATTATAGGTTGTTTAGCTACATGTGTTAATTTTATGATCAATGTGTCAAAAAGTGTGTTTGGAGTCAAAAGACGAGCATTGCTAATGTGAAATCACTTGAGGCACTCTCTAATTTTGAATTGGACAATTAATATCAATAAAAATGAATTTCAACATCAAGTACTCCATTGGTTGTTAAATTGAATGAATACATGTTATAGATGGTCTGTGGGCATTTTTTTCATAAGGAATATAGTCATTAAGGATGATGCAAAATTTAATTTCAAGGTTATTGCATGAAAAAAGTCCTAGTAACAATAAGAGGAGCCTAATTCACATGAGGTGATTTGAATATCTCGTGATTTAAGAATTAAACCAGTTTACATTTGTACGCAATGCAAACCATAATGAATGACTCCCTTGATTGATGGATTTAAATAGATTGATAGCTGTAATGGTGGTTATACTTGTTTGATTCAATCAATATACTAGGTTGTTTAGCCACATGTGTTACATTCATGATCAATGTGTCAAAAAGTGTGTTTGGAGTCAAAAGAGGAGCATTGCTAATGAGAAATGATGGGAGGCTGTCTCTAATTTTTAATTCCACAATTAATATCAATAAGAAATGAATTTCAAGATCAAGGACTCCATTGGTTGTTAAATTGAATGAATTCATGTTATTGATGGTCCATGGACATTTTTTTCATAACAAATATAGACGTTAAGGATGAAGCAAATTTTAAATGCAAGGTTATTGCATGAAAAAAGTCCTGCTAACAATAAGAGGAGCCTAATTCACATGAGGCGATTAGAAAGTCTCGTGATTTAAAAATTAAATCAGTTCACATTTGTACAGAATGCAAACCATGATGAATGACTCCTTTGACTGACGGATTTAAATGGATTTAGAGTTTTAATGGTTTTTATACTTGTTTGATTCAATCAATATAATAGGTTGTTTAGCTACATGTGTTAATTTTATGATCAATGTGTCAAAAAGTGTGTTTGGAGTCAAAAGAGGAGCATTGCTAATGAGAAATGATTTGGAGGCTGTCTCTAATTTTTTAATTCCACAATTAATATCAATAAAAAATGAATTTCAAGATCAAGGACTCCATTGGTTGTTAAATTGAATGAATTCATGTTATAGATGGTCCATGGGCATTTTTTTTCATAAAGAAATATAGACGTTAAGGATGAAGCAAAAATTTAAATTCAAGGTTATTGCATGAAAAAAGTCCTGGTAACAATAAGAGGAGCCTAATTCACATGAGGAGATTAGAAAGTTTTGTGATTTAAGAATTAAATCAATTCACATTTGTACAGAATGCAAACCATGATGAATGACTCCTTTGACTGACGGATTTAAATGGATTTAGAGTTTTAATGGTTTTTATACTTGTTTGATTCAATCAATATAATAGGTTGTTTAGCTACATGTGTTAATTTTATGATCAATGTGTCAAAAAGTGTGTTTGGAGTCAAAAGAGGAGCATTGCTAATGTGAAATCATTTGAGGCACTCTCTAATTTTGAATTGGACAATTAATATCAATAAAAAATGAATTTCAACATCAAGGACTCCATTGGTTGTTAAATTGAATGAATTCATGTTATAGATGGTCCATGGGCATTTTTTTCATAAAGAATATAGGCATTAAGGATGGAGCAAAATTTAATTTCAAGGTTATTGCATGAAAAAAGTCCTAGTAACAATAAGAGGAGCCTAATTCACATGAGGTGATTAGAATGTCTCGTGTTTTAAGAATTAAAACAGTTTTACATTTGTACGGAATGCAAACCATAATGAATGACTCCCTTGATTGACGGATTTAAATAGATTGAGAGCTGTAATGGTGTTTTATACTTGTTTGATTCAATCAATATACTAGGTTGTTTAGCCACATGTGTTAATTTCATGATCAATGTGTCAAAAAGTGTGTTTGGAGTCAAAAGAGGAGCATTGCTAATGAGAAATGATGGGAGGCACTGTCTCTAATTTTGTAATTCCACAATTAATATCAATAACAAATGAATTTCAAGATCAAGGACTCCATTGGTTGTTAAATTGAATGAATTCATGTTATAGATGGTCCATGGGCATTTTTTTCATAACGAATATAGTCGTTAAGGATGAAGCAAAATTTAAATTCAAGGTTATTGCATGAAAAAAGTCCTGGTAACAATAAGAGGAGCCTAATTCACATGAGGCGATTAGAAAGTCTCGTGATTTAAAAATTAAATCAGTTCACATTTGTACAGAATGCAAACCATGATGAATGACTCCTTTGACTGACGGATTTAAATGGATTTAGAGTTTTAATGGTTTTTTATACTTGTTTGATTCAATCAATATAATAGGTTGTTTAGCTACATGTGTTAATTTTATGATCAATGTGTCAAAAAGTGTGTTTGGAGTCAAAAGACGAGCATTGCTAATGTGAAATCATTTGAGGCACTCTCTAATTTTGAATTGGACAATTAATATCAATAAAAATGAATTTCAACATCAAGGACTCCATTGGTTGTTAAATTGAATGAATTCATGTTATAGATGGTCCATGGGCATTTTTTTTTCATAAAGAATATAGTCATTAAGGATGATGCAAAATTGAATTTCAAGGTTATTGCAGGAAAAAAGTCCTAGTAACAATAAGAGGAGCCTAATTCACATGAGGTGATTAGAATATCTCGTGATTTAAGAATTAAATCAGTTCACATTTGTACGCAATGCAAACCATAAGGAATGACTCCCTTGATTGATGGATTTAAATAGATTGAGAGCTGTAATGGTGTTTATACTTGTTTGATTTAGTCAATATACTAGGTTGTTTAGCCACATGTGTTACTTTCATGATCAATGTGTCAAAAAGTGTGTTTGGAGTCAAAAGAGGAGCATTGCTAATGAGAAATGATGGGAGGCTGTCTCTAATTTCTAATTCCACAATTAATATCAATAAGAAATGAATTTCAAGATCAAGGACTCCATTGGTTGTTAAATTGAATGAATTCATGTTATAGATGGTCCATGGGCATTTTTTTCATAACGAATATAGTCATTAAGGATGAAGCAAAATTTAATTTCAAGTTTATTGCATGAAAAAAGTCCTGATAACAATAAAAGGCGCATAATTCACATGAGGAGATTAGAATGTCTCATGATTTAAGAATTAAATCAGTTCACATTTGTACAGAATGCAAACCATTATGAATGACTCCTTTGACTGACGGATTTAAATGGACTTAGAGTTTTAATGGTTTTTATACTTGTTTGATTCAATCAATATAATAGGTTGTTTAGCTACATGTGTTAATTTTATGATCAATGTGTCAAAAAGTGTGTTTGGAGTCAAAAGACGAGCATTGCTAATGTGAAATTATTTGAGGCACTCGCTAATTTTGAATTGGACAATTAATATCAATAAAAATGAATTTCAACATCAAGGACTCCATTGATTGTTAAATTGAATGAATTCATGTTATAGATGGTCCATGGGCATTTTTTTCATAAAGAATATAGGCATTAAGGATGGAGCAAAATTTAATTTCAAGGTTATTGCAAGAAAAAAGTCCTAGTAACAATAAGAAGAGCCTAATTCACATGAAGTGATTAGAGTATCTGGTGATTTAAGAATTAAATCAGTTCACATTTGTACGCAATGCAAACCATAATGAATGACTCCCTTGATTGATGGATTTAAATAGATTTAGAGTTGTAATGGTGTTTATACTTGTTTGATTCAATCAATATACTAGGTTGTTTAGCCACATGTGTTACTTTCATGATCAATGCCTCAAAAAGTGTGTTTGGAGTCAAAAGAGGAGCATTGCTAATGAGAAATGATGGGAGGCTGTCTCTAATTTTTAATTCCACAATTAATATCAATAAGAAATGAATTTCAAGATCAAGGACTCCATTGGTTGTTAAATTGAATGAATTCATGTTATAGATGGTCCATGGGCATTTTTTTCATAACGAATATAGTCGTTAAGGATGAAGCAAAATTTAATTTCAAGTTTATTGCATGAAAAAAGTCCTGATAACAATAAGAGGTGCCTAATTCACATGAGGAGATTAGAATGTCTCATGATTTAAGAATTAAATCAGTTCACATTTGTACATAATGCAAACCATTATGAATGACTCCTTTGACTGACGGATTTAAATGGACTTAGAGTTTTAATGGTTTTTATTAACTTGTTTGATTCAATCAATATAATAGGTTGTTTAGCTACATGTGTTAATTTTATGATCAATGTGCCAAAAAGTGTATTTGGAGTCAAAAGACTAGCATTGCTAATGTGAAATCATTTGAGGCACTCGCTAATTTTGAATTGGACAATTAATATCAATAAAAATGAATTTCAACATCAAGGACTCCATTGGTTGTTAAATTGAATGAATTCATGTTATAGATGGTCCATGGGCATTTTTTTCATAAAGAATATAGGCATTAAGGATGGAGCAAAATTTAATTTCAAGGTTATTGCATGAAAAACGTCCTAGTAACAATAAGAGGCGCCTAATTCACATGAGGTGATTAGAATGTCTTGTGATTTAAGAATTAAACCAGTTCACATTTGTACGCAATGCAAACCATAATTAATGACTCCCTTGATTGACGGATTTAAATAGATTGAGAGCTGTAATGGTGTTTATACTTGTTTGATTCAATCAATATACTAGGTTGTTTAGCCACATGTGTTACTTTCATGATCAATGTGTCAAAAAGTGTGTTTGGAGTCAAAAGAGGAGCATTGCTAATGAGAAATGATGGGAGGCTGTCTTTAATTTTTAATTCCACAATTAATATCAATAAGAAATGAATTTCAAGAGCAAGGACTCCATTGCTTGTTAAATTGAATGAATTCATGTTATAGATGGTCCATGGGCATTTTTTTCATAACAAATATAGTCGTTAAGGATGAAGCAAAATTTAAATTCAAGGTTATTGCATGAAAAAAGTCCTGGTAACAATAAGAGGAGCCTAATTCACATGAGGCGATTAGTAAGTCTCGTGATTTATGAACTAAATCAGTTCACATTTGTACAAAATGGAAACCATGATGAATGACTCCTTTGACTGACGGATTTAAATGGATTTAGAGTTTTAATGGTTTTTATACTTGTTTGATTCAATCAATATAATAGGTTGTTTAGCTACATGTGCTAATTTTATGATCAGTGTCAAAAAGTGTGTTTGGAGTCAAAAGACGAGCATTGCTAATGTGAAATCATTTGAGGCACTCTCTAGTTTTGAATTGGACAATTAATATCAATAAAAATGAATTTCAACATCAAGGACTCCATTGGTTGTTAAATTGAATGAATTCATGTTATAGATGGTCCATGGGCATTTTTTTCATAAAGAATATAGGCATTAAGGATGGAGCAAAATTTAATTTCAAGGTTATTGCATGAAAAAAGTCCTAGTAACAATAAGAGGAGCCTAATTCACATGAGGTGATTAGAATGTCTCGTGTTTTAAGAATTAAACCAGTTTACATTTGTACGGAGTGCAAATCATAATTAATGACTCCATTGATTGACGGATTTAAATAGATTGAGAGCTGTAATGGTGTTTATACTTGTTTGATTTAGTCAATATACTAGGTTGTTTAGCCACATGTGTTACTTTCATGATCAATGTGTCAAAAAGTGTGTTTGGAGTCAAAAGAGGAGCATTGCTAATGAGAAATGATGGGAGGCTGTGTCTAATTTTTAATTCCACAATCAATATCAATAAGAAATGAATTTCAAGATCAAGGACTCCATTGGTTGTTAAATTGAATGAATTCATGTTATAGAAGGTCCATGGGCATTTTTTTCATAACGAATATAGTTAAGGATGAAGCAAAATTTAAATTCATGGTTATTGCATGAGAAAAGTCCTGGTAACAATAAGAGGAGCCTAATTCACATGAGGCGATTAGAAAGTCTCGTGATTTATGAATTAAATCAGTTCACATTTGTACAGAATGCAAACCATGATGAATGACTCCTTTGACTGACGAATTTAAATGGATTTAGAGTTTTAATGGTTTTTATACTTGTTTGATTCAATCAATATAATAGGTTGTTTAGCTACATGTGTTAATTTTATGATCAATGTGTCAAAAAGTGTGTTTGGTGTCAAAAGACGAGCATTGCTAATGTGAAATCATTTGAGGCACTCTCTAATTTTGAATTGGACAATTAATATCAATAAAAATGAATTTCAAGATCAAGGACACCATTGGTTGTTAAATTGAATGAATTCATGTTATAGATGGTCCATGGGGCATTTTTTTTTCATAAAGAATATAGGCATTAAGGATGGAGCAAAATTTAATTTCAAGGTTATTGCATGAAAAAAGTCCTAGTAACAATAAGAGGAGCCTAATTCACATGAGGTGATTAGAATGTCTCGTGTTTTAAGAATTAAACCAGTTTACATTTGTACGGAGTGCAAACCATAATTAATGACTCCCTTGATTGACGGATTTAAATAGATTGAGAGCTGTAATGGTGTTTATACTTGTTTGATTTAGTCAATATACTAGGTTGTTTAGCCACATGTGTTACTTTCATGATCAATGTGTCAAAAAGTGTGTTTGGAGTCAAAAGAGGAGCATTGCTAATGAGAAATGATGGGAGGCTGTGTCTAATTTTTAATTCCACAATCAATATCAATAAGAAATGAATTTCAAGATCAAGGACTCCATTGGTTGTTAAATTGAATGAATTCATGTTATAGAAGGTCCATGGGCATTTTTTTTCATAACGAATATAGTTAAGGATGAAGCAAAATTTAAATTCATGGTTATTGCATGAGAAAAGTCCTGGTAACAATAAGAGGAGCCTAATTCACATGAGGCGATTAGAAAGTCTCGTGATTTATGAATTAAATCAGTTCACATTTGTACAGAATGCAAACCATGATGAATGACTCCTTTGACTGACGAATTTAAATGGATTTAGAGAGTTTTAATGGTTTTTTATACTTGTTTGATTCAAATCAATATAATAGGTTGTTTAGCTACATGTGTTAATTTTATGATCAATGTGTCAAAAAGTGTGTTTGGTGTCAAAAGACGAGCATTGCTAATGTGAAATCATTTGAGGCACTCTCTAATTTTGAAATGGACAATTAATATCAATAAAAATGAATTTCAACATGAAGGACTCCATTGGTTGTTAAATTGAATGAATTCATGTTATAGATGGTCCATGGGCATTTTTTTCATAAAGAATATAGTCATTAAGGATGATGCAAAATTGAATTTCAAGGTTATTGCAAGAAAAAAGTCCTAGTAACAATAAGAGGAGCCTAATTCACATGAGGTGATTAGAATATCTCGTGATTTAAGAATTAAATCAGTTCACATTTGTACGCAATGCAAACCATAATGAATGACTCCCTTGATTGATGGATTTAAATAGATTGAGAGGAGTCATGGTGTTTATACTTGTTTGATTCAATCAATATACTAGGTTGTTTAGCCACATGTGTTACTTTCATGATCAATGCCTCAAAAAGTGTGTTTGGAGTCAAAAGAGGAGCATTGCTAATGAGAAATGATGGGAGGCTGTCTCTAATTTTTAATTGCACAATTAATATCAATAAGAAATGAATTTCAAGATCAAGGACTCCATTGGTTGTTAAATTGAATGAATTCATGTTATAGATGGTCCATGGGCATTTTTTTCATAACGAATATAGTGGTTAAGGATGAAGCAAAATTTAATTTCAAGTTTATTGCATGAAAAAAGTCCTGATAACAATAAGAGGCGCCTAATTCACATGAGGAGATTAGAATGTCTCATGATTTAAGAATTAAATCAGTTCACATTTGTACAGAATGCAAACCATTGTGAATGACTCCTTTGACTGACGGATTTAAATGGATTTAGAGTTTTAATGGTTTTTATACTTGTTTGATTCAATCAATATAATAGGTTGTTTAGCTACATGTGTTAATTTTATGATCAATGTGTCAAAAAGTGTGTTTGGAGTCAAAAGAGGAGCATTGCTAATGTGAAATCATTTGAGGCACTCTCTAATTTTGAATTGGACAATTAATATCAATAAAAATGAATTTCAAGATCAAGGACACCATTGGTTGTTAAATTGAATGAATTCATGTTATAGATGGTCCATGGGCATTTTTTTCATAAAGAATATAGGCATTAAGGATGGAGCAAAATTTAATTTCAAGGTTATTGCATGAAAAAAGTCCTAGTAACAATAAGAGGAGCCTAATTCACATGAGGTGATTAGAATGTCTCGTGTTTTAAGAATTAAACCAGTTTACATTTGTACGGAGTGCAAACCATAATTAATGACTCCCTTGATTGACGGATTTAAATAGATTGAGAGCTGTAATGGTGTTTATACTTGTTTGATTTAGTCAATATACTAGGTTGTTTAGCCACATGTGTTACTTTCATGATCAATGTGTCAAAAAGTGTGTTTGGAGTCAAAAGAGGAGCATTGCTAATGAGAAATGATGGGAGGCTGTGTCTAATTTTTAATTCCACAATCAATATCAATAAGAAATGAATTTCAAGATCAAGGACTCCATTGGTTGTTAAATTGAATGAATTCATGTTATATAAGGTCCATGGGCATTTTTTTCATAACGAATATAGTTAAGGATGAAGCAAAATTTAAATTCAAGGTTATTGCATGAAAAAAGTCCTGGTAACAATAAGAGAGGAGCCTAATTCACATGAGGCGATTAGAAAGTCTCGTGATTTATGAATTAAATCAGTTCACATTTGTACAGAATGCAAACCATGATGAATGACTCCTTTGACTGACGAATTTAAATGGATTTAGAGTTTTAATGGTTTTTATACTTGTTTGATTCAATCAATATAATAGGTTGTTTAGCTACATGTGTTAATTTTATGATCAATGTGTCAAAAAGTGTGTTTGGTGTCAAAAGACGAGCATTGCTAATGTGAAATCATTTGAGGCACTCTCTAATTTTGAAATGGACAATTAATATCAATAAAAATGAATTTCAACATGAAGGACTCCATTGGTTGTTAAATTGAATGAATTCATGTTATAGATGGTCCATGGGCATTTTTTTCATAAAGAATATAGTCATTAAGGATGATGCAAAATTGAATTTCAAGGTTATTGCAGGAAAAAAGTCCTAGTAACAATAAGAGGAGCCTAATTCACATGAGGTGATTAGAATATCTCGTGATTTAAGAATTAAATCAGTTCACATTTGTACGCAATGCAAACCATAATGAATGACTCCCTTGATTGATGGATTTAAATAGATTGAGAGCAGTCATGGTGTTTATACTTGTTTGATTCAATCAATATACTAGGTTGTTTAGCCACATGTGTTACTTTCATGATCAATGCCTCAAAAAGTGTGTTTGGAGTCAAAAGAGGAGCATTGCTAATGAGAAATGATGGGAGGCTGTCTCTAATTTTTAATTGCACAATTAATATCAATAAGAAATGAATTTCAAGATCAAGGACTCCATTGGTTGTTAAATTGAATGAATTCATGTTATAGATGGTCCATGGGCATTTTTTTCATAACGAATATAGTGGTTAAGGATGAAGCAAAATTTAATTTCAAGTTTATTGCATGAAAAAAGTCCTGATAACAATAAGAGGAGCGCCTAATTCACATGAGGAGATTAGAATGTCTCATGATTTAAGAATTAAATCAGTTCACATTTGTACAGAATGCAAACCATTGTGAATGACTCCTTTGACTGACGGATTTAAATGGACTTAGAGTTTTAATGGTTTTTATACTTGTTTGATTCAACCAATATAATAGGTTGGTTAGCTACATGTGTTAATTTTACGATCAATGTGTCAAAAAATGTGTTTGGAGTCAAAAGAGGAGCATTGCTAATGTGAAATCATTTGAGGCACTCTCTAATTTTGAATTGGACAATTAATATCAATAAAAATGAATTTCAAGATCAAGGACACCATTGGTTGTTAAATTGAATGAATTCATGTTATATAGATGGTCCATGGGGGCATTTTTTTTCATCAAGAATATAGGCATTAAGGATGATGGAGCAAAATTTAATTTCAAGGTTATTGCATGAAAAAAAGTCCTAGTAACAATAAGAGGAGCCTAATTCACATGAGGTGATTAGAATGTCTCGTGTTTTAAGAATTAAACCAGTTTACATTTGTACGGAGTGCAAACCATAATTAATGACTCCCTTGATTGACGGATTTAAATAGATTGAGAGCTGTAATGGTGTTTTTATACTTGTTTGATTTAGTCAATATACTAGGTTGTTTAGCCACATGTTTTACTTTCATGATCAATGTGTCAAAAAGTGTGTTTGGATTCAAAAGAGGAGCATTGCTAATGAGAAATGATGGGAGGCTGTCTCTAATTTTTAATTCCACAATCAATATCAATAAGAAATGAATTTCAAGATCAAGGACTCCATTGGTTGTTAAATTGAATGAATTCATGTTATAAATGGTCCGTGGGCATTTTTTTCATAACGAATATAGTTGTTAAGGATGAAGCAAAATTTAAATTCAAGGTTATTGCATGAGAAAGGTCCTGGTAACAATAAGAGGAGCCTAATTCATATGAGGCGATTAGAAAGTCTCATGATTTAAGAATTAAATCAGTTCACATTTGTACAGAATGCAAACCATGATGAATGACTCCTTTGACTGACGGATTTAAATGGATTTAGAGTTTTAATGGTTTTTATACTTGTTTGATTCAATCAATATAATAGGTTGTTTAGCTACATGTGTTAATTTTATGATCAATGTGTCAAAAAGTGTGTTTGGAGTCAAAAGACGAGCATTGCTAATGTGAAATCATTTGAGGCACTCTCTAATTTTGAATTGGACAATTAATATCAATAAAAATGAATTTCAACATCAAGGACTCCATTGGTTGTTAAATTGAATGAATTCATGTTATAGATGGTCCATGGGCATTTTTTTCATAAAGAATATAGTCATTAAGGATGATGCAAAATTGAATTTCAAGGTTATTGCATGAAAAAGAGTCCTAGTAACAATAAGAGGAGCCTAATTCACATGAGGTGATTAGAATATCTCGTGATTTAAGAATTAAATCAGTTCACATTTGTACGCAATGCAAACCATAAGGAATGACTCCCTTGATTGATGGATTTAAATAGATTGAGAGCTGTAATGGTGTTTATACTTGTTTGATTTAGTCAATATACTAGGTTGTTTAGCCACATCTGTTACTTTCATGATCAATGTGTCAAAAAGTGTGTTTGGAGTCAAAAGAGGAGCATTGCTAATGAGAAATGATGGGAGGCTGTCTCTAATTTTTAATTCCACAATTAATATCAATAAGAAATGAATTTCAAGATCAAGGACTCCATTGGTTGTTAAATTGAATGAATTCATGTTATAGATGGTCCATGGGCATTTTTTTCATAACGAATATAGTGGTTAAGGATGAAGCAAAATTTAATTTCAAGTTTATTGCATGAAAAAAGTCCTGATAACAATAAGAGGCGCCTAATTCACATGAGGAGATTAGAATGTCTCATGATTTAAGAATTAAATCAGTTCACATTTGTACAGAATGCAAACCATTGTGAATGACTCCTTTGACTGACGGATTTAAATGGACTTAGAGTTTTAATGGTTTTTATACTTGTTTGATTCGACCAATATAATAGGTTGGTTAGCTACATGTGTTAATTTTACGATCAATGTGTCAAAAAATGTGTTTGGAGTCAAAAGAGGAGCATTGCTAATGTGAAATCATTTGAGGCACTCTCTAATTTTGAATTGGACAATTAATATCAATAAAAATGAATTTCAAGATCAAGGACACCATTGGTTGTTAAATTGAATGAATTCATGTTATAGATGGTCCATGGGCATTTTTTTCATCAAGAATATAGGCATTAAGGATGGAGCAAAATTTAATTTCAAGGTTATTGCATGAAAAAAGTCCTAGTAACAATAAGAGGAGCCTAATTCACATGAGGTGATTAGAATGTCTCGTGTTTTAAGAATTAAACCAGTTTACATTTGTACGGAGTGCAAACCATAATTAATGACTCCCTTGATTGACGGATTTAAATAGATTGAGAGCTGTAATGGTGTTTATACTTGTTTGATTTAGTCAATATACTAGGTTGTTTAGCCACATGTTTTACTTTCATGATCAATGTGTCAAAAATTGTGTTTGCATTCAAAAGAGGAGCATTGCTAATGAGAAATGATGGGAGGCTGTCTCTAATTTTTAATTCCACAATCAATATCAATAAGAAATGAATTTCAAGATCAAGGACTCCATTGGTTGTTAAATTGAATGAATTCATGTTATAAATGGTCCGTGGGCATTTTTTTCATAACGAATATAGTTGTTAAGGGTGAAGCAAAATTTAAATTCAAGGTTATTGCATGAGAAAGGTCCTGGTAACAATAAGAGGAGCCTAATTCATATGAGGCGATTAGAAAGTCTCGTGATTTAAGAATTAAATCAGTTCACATTTGTACAGAATGCAAACCATGATGAATGACTCCTTTGACTGACGGATTTAAATGGATTTAGAGTTTTAATGGTTTTTATACTTGTTTGATTCAATCAATATAATAGGTTGTTTAGCTACATGTGTTAATTTTATGATCAATGTGTCAAAAAGTGTGTTTGGAGTCAAAAGACGAGCATTGCTAATGTGAAATCATTTGAGGCACTCTCTAATTTTGAATTGGACAATTAATATCAATAAAAATGAATTTCAACATCAAGGACTCCATTGGTTGTTAAATTGAATGAATTCATGTTATAGATGGTCCATGGGCATTTTTTTCATAAAGAATATAGTCATTAAGGATGATGCAAAATTGAATTTCATGGTTATTGCAGGAAAAAAGTCCTAGTAACAATAAGAGGAGCCTAATTCACATGAGGTGATTAGAATATCTCGTGATTTAAGAATTAAATCAGTTCACATTTGTACGCAATGCAAAGTATAAGGAATGACTCCCTTGATTGATGGATTTAAATAGATTGAGAGCTGTAATGGTGTTTATACTTGTTTGATTTAGTCAATATACTAGGTTGTTTAGCCACATGTGTTACTTTCATGATCAATGTGTCAAAAAGTGTGTTTGGAGTCAAAAGTGGAGCATTGCTAATGAGAAATGATGGGAGGCTGTCTCTAATTTCTAATTCCATAATTAATATCAATAAGAAATGAATTTCAAGATCAAGGACTCCATTGGTTGTTAAATTGAATGAATTCATGTTATAGATGGTCCATGGGCATTTTTTTCATAACGAATATAGTCCTTAAGGATGAAGCAAAATTTAATTTCAAGTTTATTGCATGAAAAAAGTCCTGATAACAATAAAAGGCGCATAATTCACATGAGGAGATTAGAATGTCTCATGATTTAAGAATTAAATCAGTTCACATTTGTATAGAATGCAAACCATTATGAATGACTCCTTTGACTGACGGATTTAAATGGACTTAGAGTTTTAATGGTTTTTATATTTGTTTGATTCAATCAATATAATAGGTTGTTTAGCTACATGTGTTAATTTTATGATCAATGTGTCAAAAAGTGTGTTTGGAGTCAAAAGACGAGCATTGCTAATGTGAAATTATTTGAGGCACTCGCTAATTTTGAATTGGACAATTAATATCAATAAAAATGAATTTCAACATCAAGGACTCCATTGATTGTTAAATTGAATGAATTCATGTTATAGATGGTCCATGGGCATTTTTTTTCATAAAGAATATAGGCATTAAGGATGGAGCAAAATTTAATTTCAAGGTTATTGCAAGAAAAAAAGTCCTAGTAACAATAAGAAGAGCCTAATTCACATGAAGTGATTAGAGTATCTGGTGATTTAAGAATTAAAATCAGTTCACATTTGTACGCAATGCAAACCATAATGAATGACTCCCTTTGATTGATGGATTTTAAATAGATTTAGAGCTGTAATGGTGTTTATATACTTGTTTGATTCAATCAATATACTAGGTTGTTTAGCCACATGTGTTACTTTCATGATCAATGCCTCAAAAAGTGTGTGTTTGGGAGTCAAAAGAGGAGCATTGCTAATGAGAAAATGATGGGAGGCTGTCTCTAATTTTTAATTCCACAATTAATATCAATAAGAAATGATTTTCAAGATCAAGGACTCCATTGGTTGTTAAATTGAATGAATTCATGTTATAGATGGTCCATGGGCATTTTTTTCATAACGAATATAGTCGTTAAGGATGAAGCAAAATTTAATTTCAAGTTTATTGCATGAAAAAAGTCCTGATAACAATAAGAGGCACCTAATTCACATGAGGAGATTAGAATGTCTCGTGATTTAAGAATTAAATCAGTTCACATTTGTACACAATGCAAACCATGATGAATGACTCCTTTCACTGACGGATTTAAATAGACTTAGAGTTTTAATGGTTTTTGTACTTGTTTGATTCAATCAATATAATAGGTTGTTTAGCTACATGTGTTAATTTTACGATCAATGTGTCAAAAAGTGTGTTTGGAGTCAAAAGAGGAGCATTGCTAATGTGAAATCATTTGAGGCACTCTCTAGTTTTGAATTGGACAATTAATATCAATAAAAATGAATTTCAAGATCAAGGACACCATTGGTTGTTAAATTGAATGAATTCATGTTATAGATGGTCCATGGGCATTTTTTTCATAAAGAATATAGGCATTGAGGAGGAAGCAAAATCTAATTTCAAGGTTATTGCAAGAAAAAAGTCCTAGTAACAATAAGAAGAGCCTAATTCACATGAGGTGATTAGAATATCTCGTGATTTAAGAATTAAATCCGTTCACATTTGTACGCAATGCAAACCATAATGAATGACTCCCTTGATTGATGGATTTAAATAGATTTAGAGCTGTAATGGTGTTTATACTTGTTTGATTCAATCAATATACTAGGTTGTTTAGCCACATGTGTTACTTTCATGATCAATGCCTCAAAAAGTTTGTTTGGAGTCAAAAGAGGAGCATTGCTAATGAGAAATGATGGGAGGCTGTCTCTAATTTTTAATTCCACAATCAATATCAAGGTTATTGCATGAAAAAAGTCCTAGTAACAATAAGAGGAGCCTAATTCACATGAGGTGATTAGAATGTCTCATGTTTTAAGAATTAAACCAGTTTACATTTGTACGGAGTGCAAACCATAATTAATGACTCCCCTGATTGACGGATTTAAATAGATTGAGAGCTGTAATGGTGTTTATACTTGTTTCATTTAGTCAATATACTAGGTTGTTTAGTCACATGTTTTACTTTCATGATCAATGTGTCAAAAAGTGTGTTTGGAGTCAAAAGAGGAGCATTGCTAATGAGAAATGATGGGAGGCTGTCTCTAATTTTTAATTCCACAATCAATATCAATAAGAAATGAATTTCAAGATCAAGGACTCCATTGGTTGTTAAATTGAATGAATTCATGTTATAGATGGTCCGTGGGCATTTTTTTCATAACGAATATAGTTGTTAAGGATGAAGCAAAATTTAAATTCAAGGTTATTGCATGAGAAAAGTCCTGGTAACAATAAGTGGAGCCTAATTCACATGAGGCGATTAGAAAGTCTCGTGATTTAAGAATTAAATCAGTTCACATTTGTACAGAATGCAAACCATGATGAATGACTCCTTTGACTGACAGATTTAAATGGATTTAGAGTTTTAAATGGTTTTTATACTTGTTTGATTCAATCAAATATAATAGGTTGTTTTAGCTACATGTGTTAATTTTATGATCAATGTGTCAAAAAAGTGTGTTTGGAGTCAAAAGACGAGCATTGCTAATGTGAAATCATTTGAGGCACTCTCTAATTTTGAATTGGACAATTAATATCAATAAAAATGAATTTCAACATCAAGGACTCCATTGGTTGTTAAATTGAATGAATTCATGTTATAGATGGTCCATGGGCATTTTTTTCATAACGAATATAGTCATTGAGGAGGAAGCAAAATCTAATTTCAAGGTTATTGCAAGAAAAAAGTCCTAGTAACAATAAGAAGAGCCTAATTCACATGAGGTGATTAGAATATCTCGTGATTTAAGAATTAAATCCGTTCACATTTGTACGCAATGCAAACC
>JBAPLH010001467.1:0-39401 GCA_037897445.1 Ceriops zippeliana | reverse complement strand
TTAACAAGGTTCCTCTTTTTGATTCCAAACACACTTTTTGATACATTGATCATGAAATATAACACAGGTGGCTAAATCAACCTCGTATATTAATTGAATCAAAGCAAGTATATACACCAATAAAATTCCAAATTTATTTAAATCCATCATCCAAAGGTGCCATTCATCATGGTATGCATTTCGTATTGGACAAATGTTAACTAGTTTAATGCCTAAATAATGAGAATTTCTAATCACCTCATGTTAATTAGGCTTCTCTTGCTGTTACCAGGACTATTTTTCCATTAAATAACATTAAAATTAACCTTTTGTTTCTTTCTTAATAACTATATTCAAATACGAAAAAATTACCTGTGGACCATCAATTACATGATGCATATCATTCAATTTAACAAACAATGGAGTTCTTGATTTTGAATTGCATTTCTTATTGACATTAATTGTTGAATTCAAAAATAGCGAGTTCTCCATCATTTTTGGTTAACAAGGTTGCTCCTCTTTTGATTCCAAACACACACTTTTTGATACATTGAGCATAAAATATAACACAGGTGGCTAAACAACCTCGTATATTAATTGAATCAAGCAAGTATATACACCACTAAAATTCCAAATTTATTTAAATCCATCATCCAAAGGTGCCATTCATCATGGTCTGCAATTCGTACAAATGTTTAACTGGTTTAATTCCTAAACAATGAGAATTTCCAATTACCTCATGTTAATTAGGCTTCACTTTTCTGTTACCATAGGACTATTTTTCATGCAATAAAAATTAAAATTACACTTTTGTTTCTTTCTTAATAACTATATTCAATATGAAAAAAAATACCTGTTGACCATCCCATTACATGAAATCATTCAATTTAAACAAAAAATGGGAGTTCTTGATTTTGAATTGCATTTCTTTTTGATATTAATTTTTGAATTCAAAAAATTAGCGAGTTTCTCCCATCATTTTTGGTTAACAAGGTTCCTCTTTTGATTCAAAACACACTTTTTTGATACATTGATCACAAAATATATAACAGATGTCGCTAAGCAACCTAGTATATTAATTGAATCAAACAAATATATATTACACAATAAAACTCCAAATCTATTTAAATCCCATCAGCCAAAGGTGCCATTCATCATGGTTTGCATTTAGTACAAATGTTAACTGGTTTTTAATTCCTAAATAATGAGAATTTCTCATCACCTTTCATGTTTAATTAGGCTCTTCTTGTTGTTTACCAGGGCTATTTTTCATGCAATAACCTTGAAAACTAACTTTCGGTTCTTTCTTAATAAGTATATTCATTATGAAAAAAATGCCAATTTACATGAATTCATCCATTCAATTTAACAAACAATGGAGTTCTTGATTTTGAAATTGCATTTCTTATTGATATTAATTATAGAGAATTCAAAAATAGAGAGAGTTACTCCCATCATTTTTTTGGCTAGCAAGCCCCCTCTTTTGATTCCAAAAACACACTTTTCGATACATTTATCATGAAATATAACACATGTGGATAAACAACATAGTATATTAATTAATTTAATCAAACAAGTATATACACCATTAAAACTCCAAATCTATTTTAAATCCATCAGCAAAAGATGTCATTCATCATGGTATGCATTTTCGTACAAAATGTTAAATGGGTTTAATTCCTAAATAATGAGAATTTCCAATCACCTCATGTTAATTAGGCTTCTCTTGCTGTTACCAGGATATTTTTCATTCAATAACATTAAAATTTAACTTTTGTTTCTTTTCTTAATAACGATATTCAATATGAAAAAAAATACCTGTGGACCATCCATTACATGAAATCATTCAATTTAACAAACAATGGAGTTCTTGATTTTGAATTGCATTTCTTATTGATATTAATTGTTGAATTCAAAAATCGCGATTTCTCCCCCATCATTTTTGGTTAACAAGGTTCCTCTTTTGATTCCAAACACACTTTCTGATACATTGAGCATAAAAATATAACAGAGGTGGCTAAACAACCTCGTATATTAATTGAATCAAGCAAGTATATACACCAATAAAATTCCAAATTTTATTTAAATCCATCATCCAAAGGTGTATGTCATTCATCTTGGTATGCATTTCGTACAAATGTTAACTAGTTTAATTCCTAAATAATGGGAATTTCCAATCACCTCATGTTAATTAGGCTTCTCTTGCTGTTACCAGGACTATTTTCCATTCAATAACATTAAAATTAACTTTTGTTTCTTTCTTAATAACTATATTCAATATGAAAAAAAATACCTGTGGACCATCCATTACATGAAATCATTCTATTTAACAAACAATGGAGTTCTCCCTTTTGAATTGCATTTCTTATTGATATTAATTGTTGAATTCAAAAATAAGGAGTCCCTCCCATCATTTATGTTTAGCAAGTTTCCTCTTTTGATTCCAACCACACTTTTTCATACATTCATCAAGAAATATTACAGATGTCGCTAAACAACCTAGTATATTAATTGAATCAAACTAGTATATACACCAATAAAACTCCAAATCTATTTAAATCCATCAGCCAAAGGTGCCATTCATCATGGTTTGCATTTCGTACAAATGTTATCTGGTTTAATTCCTAAATAATGAGAATTTCTCAACACACTCATGCTAATGAGGCTCCTCTGTGTTGTTACCAGGGCTATTTTTCATGCAATAACCTTGAAACTAACTTTTGGTTCTTTCTTAATAACTATATTAATTATGAAAAAAATGCCAATTACATGAATTCATTCAATTTAACAAACAATGGAGTTCTTGATTTTGAATTGCATTTCTTATTAATATTAATTATAGAATTCAAAAATAAAGAGTTACTACCATCATTTTTGGCTAGCAAGCCTCCTCTTTCGATTTCAAAACACACTTTTCGATACATTTATCATGAAATATAACACATGTGGATAAACAACATAGTATATTAATTGAATCAAACAAGTATATACACCATTAAAACTCCAAATCTATTTAAATCTATCAGCCAAAGGTGTCATTCATCATGGTATGCATTTCGTACAAATGTTAAATGGTTTAATTCCTAAATAATGAGAATTTCCAATCACCTCATGTTAGTTAGGCTTCTCTTGCTGTTACCAGGACTATTTTCCATTCAATAACATTAAAATTAACTTTTGTTTCTTTCTTAATAACTATATTCAATATGAAAAAAAAAACATGTGGACCATCCTTTACATGAAATCATTCTATTTAACAAACAATGGAGTTCTCCCTTTTGAATTGCATTTCTTATTGATATTAATTGTTGAATTCAAAAATAAGGAGTCCCTCCCATCATTTATGTTTAGCAAGTTTCCTCTTTTGATTCCAACCACATTTTTCATACATTCATCAAGAAATATAACAGATGTCGCTAAACAACCTAGTATATTAATTGAATCAAACTAGTATATACACAAATAAAACTCCAAATCTATTTAAATCGATTAGCCAAAGGTGCCATTCATCATGGTTTGAATTTCATACAAATGTTAACTGGTTTAATTCCTAAATAATGAGAATTTCTCAACAGTTCATGCTAATTAGGCTCCTCTTGTTGTTACCAGGGCTATTTTTCATGCAAATAACCTTGAAACTAACTTTTGGTTCTTTCTTAATAACTATATTTATTATGAAAAAAAAAATGGACCATCAATTACTTGAATTCATTCAATTTAACAAACAATGGAGTTCTTGATTTTGAATTGCATTTCTTATTGAATTATTAATTATAGAATTGAAAAAAAGAGAGAGTTCCTCCCATCATTTTTGGCTACCAAGCCTCCTATTTTGATTCCAAAACACACTTTTTGATATATTTATCATGAAATATAACACATGTGGCTAAACAACCTAGTATATTAATTGAATCAAGCAAGTATATACACCAATAAAATTCCAAATTTATTTAAATTCATCACCCAAAGGTGCCATTCATCATGGTATGCATTTCGTACAAATGTTAACTGGTTTACTTCATAAATAATGAGAATTTCTAATCACCTCATGTTAATTAGGCTTCTCTTGCTGTTACCAGGACTATTTTCCATGCAATAAGATTAAAATTACCTTTTGTTTGTTTCTTAATAACTATATTCAATATGAAAAAAATACCTGCTGACCATTCATTACATGAAATCATTCAATTTAACAAACAATGGAGTTCTTGATTTTGAATTGCATTTCTTATTGATATTAATTGTTGAATTCAAAAATTGCGAGTTCTCCCATCATTTTTGGTTAACAAGGTTCGTCTTGTGAATCCAAACACACTTTTTGATACATTGAGCATAAAATATAACACAGGTGGCTAAACAACCTCTTATATTAATTGAATCAAGCAAGTATATACACCACTAAAATTCCAAATTTATTTAAATCCATCATCCAAAGGTGTCATTCATCATGGTATGCATTTCGTACAAATGTTAACTGGATTAATTCCTAAATAATGGGAATTTCCAATCACCTCATGTTAATTAGGCTTCACTTGCTGTTATCAGGACTATTTTTCATGCAATAAAATTAAAATTAACTTTTGTTTCTTTATTAATAACTATATTCAATATGAAAAAAATACCTGTGGACCATCCATTACATGAAATCATTCAATTTAACAAAAAATGAAGTTCTTGATTTTCAATTGCATTTCTTATTGATATTAATTTTTGAATTCAAAAATCGCGAGTTCTCCCATCATTTTTGGTTAATAAGGTTCCTCTTTTGATTTCAAACATACTTTTTGATACATTGATCATGAAATATAACACAAGTGGCTAAACAACCTCGTATATTAATTGAATCAAGCAAGTATATGCACCAATAAAAATTCCAAATTTATTTAAATCCATCATCCAAAGGTGCCATTCATCATGGTATGCATTTCGTACAAATGTTAACTGGTTTAATCCCTAAATAATGAGAATTTCTAATCACCTCATGTTAATTAGGCTTCTCTTGCTGTTACCAGGACATTCTTTTCATGCAATAACATTCAAATTAACTTTTGTTTCTTTCTTAATAACTATATTCAATATGAAAAAAAAATAGCTGTGGACCATCCATTACATGAAATCATTCAATTTAACAATCAATGCATGCAGTTCTTGATTTTGAATTGACATTTCTTATTGATATTAATTGTTGAATTCAAAAATAGGGAGTCCCTCCCATCATTTATGTTTAGCAAGTTTCCTCTTTTTGATTCCAACCACACACTTTTTCATACATTCATCACGAAATATAACAGATGTCGCTAAACAACCTAGTATATTAATTGAATCAAACTAGTATATACACCAATAAATAAAACTCCAAATCTATTTAAATCCATCAGCCAAAGGTGCCATTCATCATGGTTTGCATTTCGTACAAATGTTAACTGGTTTAATTCCTAAATAATGAGAATTTCTCAACACTTCATGCTAATTAGGCTCCTCTTGTTGTTACCAGGGCTATTTTTTCATGCAATAACCTTTGAAACTAACTTTTGTTTCTTTCTTAATAACTATATTTATTATGAAAAAAATGCCCATGGACCATCAATTACATGAATACATTCAATTTAACAAACAATGGAGTTCTTGATTTTGAATTGCATTTCTTATTGAAATTAATTATAGAATTGAAAAAAAGAAAGTTCCTCCCATCATTTTTGGCTACCAAGGTTCCCCTTTTGATTCCAAACACACTTTTTGATACATTGAGCATAAAATCTAACAGAGGTGGCTAAACAACCTCGTATATTAATTGAATCAAGCAAGTATATACACCACTAAAATTTCAAATTTGTTGAAATCCATCATCCAAAGGTGCCATTCATCATGGTATGAATTTCGTACAAATGTTAACTGGTTTAATTCCTAAACAATGAGAATTTCCAAACACCTCATGTTAATTAGGCTTCTTTTGCTGTTACCAGGACTATTTTTGATCCAATAACATTAAAATTAACTTTTGTTTCTTTCTTAATAACTATATTCAATATGAAAAAAATACGTATGGACCATCCATTACATGAAATCATTCAATTTAACAAACAATGAAGTTCTTGATTTTGAATTGCATTTCTTATTGATATTAATTGTTGAATTCAAAAATCGCGAGTTCTCCTATCATTTTTGGTTAACAAGGTTCCTCTTTTGATTCCAAACATACTTTTTGATACATTGATCATGAAATATAACACAGGTGGCTAAACAACCTCGTATATTAATTGAATCAAGCAAGTATATACACCAATAAAATTCCAAATTTATTTAAATGCATCATCCAAAGGTGACATTCATCATGGTATGCATTTCGTCTAGATGTTAACTAGTTTAATGCCTAAATAATGAGAGTTTCTAATCACCTCATGTTAATCATGCTTTTCTTGCTGTTACCAAGACTATTTTCGAGGCAATAACACTAAAATTACCTTTTGTTTCTTTCTTAATAACTATATTCAATATGAAAAAAATACCTGTGGACCATCCATTACATGAAATCATTCAATTTAACAAACAATGGAGTTCTTGATTTTGAATTGCATTTCTTATTGATATTAATTGTTGAATTCAAAAATAGCGAGTTCTCCCATCATTTTTGGTTAACAAGGTTCCTCTTTTGATTCCAAACACACTTTTTGATACATTGATCATAAAATATAACACAGGTGGCTAAACAACCTAGTATATTAATTGAATCAAACAAGTATATACACCAATAAAAACTCCAAATTTATTTAAATCCATCATCATCCCAAAGGTGCCATTCATCATGGTATGCATTTCGTACAAATGTTAACTAGTTTAATTCCTAAATAATGAGAATTTCTCAACACCTCATGTTAATTAGGCTTCTCTTGTTGTTACCAGGACTATTTTTCATGCAATAACCTTGAAACTAACTTTTGTTTCTTTCTTAATAACTATATTCAATATGAAAAAAATACCTGTGTGGACCAATTACATGAAATCATTCAATTTAACAAACAATGGAGTTCTTGATTTTGAATTGCATTTCTTATTGACATTAATTGTTGAATTCAAAAATAGCGAGTTCTCCCATCATTTTTGGTTAGCAAGCCTCCACTTTTGATTCCAAAACACACTTTTCAATATATTTATCATGAAATATAACACATGTGGATAAACAACATAGTATATTAATTGAATCAAACAAGTATATACACCATTAAAACTCCAAATCTATTTAAATCCATCAGCCAAAGGTGTCATTCATCATGGTATGCATTTCGTACAAATGTTAACTGGTTTAATTCCTAAATAATGAGAATTTCCAATCACCTCATGTTAATTAGGCTTCTCTTGCTGTTACCAGGACTATTTTTCATGCAATAACATTAAAATTAACTTTTGTTTCTTTCTTAATAACTATATTCAATATGAAAAAAATACCTGTGGACCATCCATTACATGAAATCATTCAATTTAACAAACAATGGAGTTCTTGATTTTGAATTGCATTTCTTATTGATATTAATTGTTGAATTCAAAAATAGCGAGTTCTCCCATCATTTTTGGTTAACAAGGTTCCTCTTTTGATTCCAAACACACTTTTTGATACATTGAGATAAAATATAACACAGGTGGCTAAACAACCTCGTATATTAATTGAATCAAGCAAGTATATACACACCACTAAAATTTCCAAATTTATTTAAATCCATCATCCAAAGGTGCCATTCATCATGGTATGCATTTCGTACAAATGTTAACTGGTTTAATTCCTAAACAATGAGAATTTCCAATCACCTCATGTTAATTAGGCTTCTCTTGCTGTTACCAGGACTATTTTTCATGCAATAACATTAAAATTAACTTTTGTTTCTTTCTTAATAACTATATTCAATATGAAAAAAATACGTGTGGACCATCCATTACATGAAATCATTCAATTTAACAAACAATGAAGTTCTTGATTTTGAATTGCATTTCTTATTGATATTAATTGTTGAATTCAAAAATAGCGAGTTCTCCCATCATTTTTGGTTAACAAGGTTCCTCTTTTGATTCCAAACACACCTTTTGATACATTGATCATGAAATATAACACAGGTGGCTAAACAACCTCGTATATTAATTGAATCAAGCAAGTATATACACCAATAAAATTCCAAATTTATTTAAATCCATCATCCAAAGGTGACATTCATCATGGTATGCATTTCGTCCAAATGTTAACTAGTTTAATGCCTAAATAATGAGAATTTCTAATCACCTCATGTTAATCAGGCTTTTCTTGCTGTTACCAGGACTATTTTCCATGCAATAACATTAAAATTAACTTTTGTTTCTTTCTTAATAACTATATTCAATATGAAAAAAAAACCTGTGGACCATCCATTACATGAAATCATTCAATTTAACAAACAATGGAGTTCTTGATTTTGAATTGCATTTCTTATTGATATTAATTGTTGAATTCAAAAATAGCGAGTTCTCCCATCATTTTTGGTTAACAAGGTTCCTCTTTTGATTCCAAACACACTTTTTGATACATTGAGCATAAAATATATAACACAGGTGGCTAAACAACCTCGTATATTAATTGAATCAAGCAAGTAATATACACCAATAAAATTCCAAATTTATTTAAATCCATCATCCAAAGGTGCCATTCATCATGGTATGCATTTCGTACAAATGTTAACTAGTTTAATTCCTAAATAATGAGAATTTCTAATCACCTCATGTTAATTAGGCTTCTCTTTGCTGTTACCAGGACTATTTTTCATGCAATAACATTAAAATTAACTTTTGTTTCTTTCTTAATAACTATATTCAATATGAAAAAAATACCTGTGGACCATCCATTACATGAAATCATTCAATTTAACAAACAATGGAGTTCTTGATTTTGAATTGCATTTCTTATTGATATTAATTGTTGAATTCAAAAATAGCGAGTTCTCCCATCATTTTTGGTTAACAAGGTTCCTCTTTTGATTCCAAACACACTTTTTGATACATTGATCATGAAATATAACACAGGTGGCTAAACAACCTCGTATATTAATTGAATCAAGCAAGTATATACACCAATAAAATTCCAAATTTATTTAATGCATCATCCAAAGGTGCCATTCATCATGGTATGCATTTCGTACAAATGTTAACTAGTTTAATGCCTAAATAATGAGAATTTCTAATCACCTCATGTTAATCTGGCTTTTCTTGCTTGTTACCAGGACTATTTTCCATGCAATAACATTAAAATTAACTTTTGTTTCTTTCTTAATAACTATATTCAATATGAAAAAAAAATACCTGTGGACCATCCATTACATGAAATCATTCAATTTAACAAACAATGAAGTTCTTGATTTTGAATTGCATTTCTTATTGATATTAATTGTTGAATTCAAAAATAGCGAGTTCTCCCATCATTTTTGGTTAACAAGGTTCCTCTTTTGATTCCAAACACACTTTTTTTGATACATTGATCATAAAATATAACACAGGTGGCTAAACAACCTCGTATATTAATTGAATCAAGCAAGTATATACACCAATAAAATTCCAAATTTATTTAAATCCATCATCCAAAGGTGCCATTCATCATGGTATGCATTTCGTACAAAATGTTAACTAGTTTAATGCCTAAATAATGAGAATTTCTAATCACCTCATGTTAATTAGGCTTCTCTTGCTGTTACCAGGACTATTTTTCATGCAATAACATTAAAATTAACTTTTTGTTTCTTTCTTAATAACTATATTCAATATGAAAAAAAAATACCTGTGGACCATCCATTACATGAAATCATTCAATTTAACAAACAATGAAGTTCTTGATTTTGAATTGCATTTCTTATTGATATTAATTGTTGAATTCAAAAATAGCGAGTTCTCCCATCATTTTTGGTTAAACAAGGTTTCCTCTTTTGATTCCAAACACACTTTTTTGATACATTGATCATAAAATATAACACACAGGTGGCTAAACAACCTCGTATATTAATTGAATCAAGCAAGTATATACACCAATAAAAATTCCAAATTTATTTAAATCCATCATCCAAAGGTGCCATTCATCATGGTATGCATTTCGTACAAATGTTAAACTACTAGTTTAATGCCTAAATAATGAGAATTTCTAATCACCTCATGTTAATTAGGCTTCTCTTGCTGTTACCAGGACTATTTTTCCATGCAATAACATTAAAATTAACTTTTGTTTCTTTCTTAATAACTATATTCAATATATGAAAAAAACCTGTGGACCATCCATTACATGAAATCATTCAATTTAACAAACAATGGAGTTCTTGATTTTGAATTGCATTTCTTATTGATATTAATTGTTGAATTCAAAAAATAGCGAGTTCTCCCATCATTTTTGGTTAACAAGGTTCCTCTTTTGATTCCAAACACACACTTTTTGATACATTGATCATAAAATATAACACAGGTGGCTAAACAACCTCGTATATTAATTGAATCAAGCAAGTATATACACACAATAAAATTCCAAATTTATTTTAAATCCATCATCCAAAGGTGCCATTCATCATGGTATGCATTTCGTACAAATGTTAACTAGTTTTAAATGCCTAAATAATGAGAATTTTCTAATCACCTCATGTTAATTAGGCTTCTCTTGCTGTTATTAGGACTATTTTTTCATGCAATAACATTAAAATTAACTTTTGTTTCTTTCTTAATAACTATATTCAATATGAAAAAAATACGTGTGGACCATCCATTACATGAAATCATTCAATTTAACAAAAATGAAGTTCTTGATTTTGAATTGCATTTCTTATTGATATTAATTGTTGAATTCAAAAATAGCGAGTTCTCCCATCATTTTTGGTTAACAAGGTTCCTCTTTTGATTCCAAACACACTTTTTGATACATTGATCATGAAATATAACACAGGTGGCTAAACAAACCTCGTATATTAATTGAATCAAGCAAGTATATACACCAATAAAATTCCAAATTTATTTAAATCCATCATCCAAAGGTGACATTCATCATGGTATGCATTTCGTACCAAATGTTAACTAGTTTAATGCCTAAATAATGAGAATTTCTAATCACCTCATGTTAATTAGGCTTCTTCTCTTGCTGTTAGCAGGACTATTTTTCATGCAATAACATTAAAATTAAACTTTTGTTTCTTTCTTTCTTATAACTATATTCAATATGAAAAAAAATACCTGTGGACCATCCATTACATGAAATCATTCAATTTAACAAACAATGAGTTCTTGATTTTGAATTGCATTTTCTTATTGATATTAATTGTTGAATTCAAAAATAGCGAGTTCTCCCATCATTTTTGGTTAACAAGGTTCCTCTTTTGATTCCAAACACACTTTTTGATACATTGAGCATAAAATATAACACAGGTGGCTAAACAACCTCGTATATTAATTGAATCAAGCAAGTATATATACACCAATAAAATTCCAAATTTATTTAAAAATCCATCATCCAAAGGTGCCATTCATCATGGTATGCATTTCGTCCAAATGTTAACTAGTTTAATGCCTAAATAATGAGAATTTCTAATCACCTCATGTTAATTAGGCTTCTCTTGCTGTTATTAGGACTATTTTTTCATGCAATAACATTAAAATTAACTTTTGTTTCTTTCTTAATAACTATATTCAATATAAAAAAAAAACCTGTGGACCATCCATTACATGAAATCATTCAATTTAACAAACAATGGAGTTCTTGATTTTGAATTGCATTTCTTATTGATATTAATTGTTGAATTCAAAAAATAGCGAGTTCTCCCATCATTTTTGGTTAACAAGGTTCCTCTTTTGATTCCAAACACACTTTTTGATACATTGAGCATAAAATATAAACACAGGTGGCTAAACAACCTCGTATATTAATTGAATCAAGCAAGTATATACACCACAATAAAATTCCAAATTTATTTAAATCCATCATCCAAAGGTGCCATTCATCATGGTATGCATTTCGTACAAATGTTAACTAGTTTAATGCCTAAATAATGAGAATTTCTAATCACCTCATGTTTAATTAGGCTTCTCTTGCTGTTACCAGGACTATTTTTTCATGCAATAACATTAAAATTAACTTTTGTTTCTTTCTTTCTTAATAACTATATTCAATATAAAAAAAAAATACCTGTGGACCATCCATTACATGAAATCATTCAATTTAACAAACAATGGAGTTCTTGATTTTGAATTGCATTTCTTATTGATATTAATTGTTGAATTCAAAAATAGCGAGTTCTCCCATCATTTTTGGTTAACAAGGTTCCTCTTTTGATTCCAAACACACTTTTTTTGATACATTGAGCATAAAATATAACACAGGTGGCTAAACAACCTCGTATATTAATTGAATCAAGCAAGTATATACACCAATAAAATTCCAAATTTATTTAAATCCATCATCCAAAGGTGCCATTCATCATGGTATGCATTTCGTACAAATGTTAACTAGTTTAATGCCTAAATAATGAGAATTTCCAATCACCTCATGTTTATTTAGGCTTCTCTTGCTGTTATCAGGACTATTTTTCATGCAATAACATTAAAATTAACTTTTTTTTTCTTTCTTAATAACTATATTCAATATAAAAAAAATACGTGTGGACCATCCATTACATGAAATCATTCAATTTAACAAACAATGAAGTTCTTGATTTTGAATTGCATTTCTTATTGATATTAATTGTTGAATTCAAAAATAGCGAGTTCTCCCATCATTTTTGGTTAACAAGGTTCCTCTTTTGATTCCAAACACACTTTTTGATACATTGATCATGAAATATAACACAGGTGGCTAAACAACCTCGTATATTAATTGAATCAAGCAAGTATATACACCAATAAAATTCCAAATTTATTTAAATCCATCATCCAAAGGTGACATTCATCATGGTATGCATTTCGTCCAAATGTTAACTAGTTTAATGCCTAAATAATGAGAATTTCTAATCACCTCATGTTAATTAGGCTTCTCTTGTTGTTATTAGGACTATTTTTCATGCAATAACATTGAAATTAATTTTTGTTTCTTTCTTAATAACTATATTCAATATAAAAAAAAATACGTGTGGACCATCCATTACATGAAATCATTCAATTTAACAAACAATGAAGTTCTTGATTTTGAATTGCATTTCTTATTGATATTAATTGTTGAATTCAAAAATAGCGAGTTCTCCCATCATTTTTGGTTAACAAGGTTCCTCTTTTGATTCCAAACACACTTTTTGATACATTGATCATGAAATATAACACAGGTGGCTAAACAACCTCGTATATTAATTGAATCAAGCAAGTATATACACCAATAAAATTCCAAATTTATTTAAATCCATCATCCAAAGGTGACATTCATCATGGTATGCATTTCGTCCAAATGTTAACTAGTTTAATGCCTAAATAATGAGAATTTCTAATCACCTCATGTTAATTAGGCTTCTCTTGCTGTTAGCAGGACTATTTTTTCATGCAATAACATTAAAATTAACTTTTGTTTCTTTCTTAATAACTATATTCAATATGAAAAAAATACCTGTGGACCATCCATTACATGAAATCATTCAATTTAACAAACAATGGAGTTCTTGATTTTGAATTGCATTTCTTATTGATATTAATTGTTGAATTCAAAAATAGCGAGTTCTCCCATCATTTTTGGTTAACAAGGTTCCTCTTTTGATTCCAAACACACTTTTTGATACATTGAGCATAAAATATAACACAGGTGGCTAAACAACCTCGTATATTAATTGAATCAAGCAAGTATATACACCAATAAAATTCCAAATTTATTTAAATCCATCATCCAAAGGTGCCATTCATGATGGTATGCATTTCGTCCAAATGTTAACTAGTTTAATGCCTAAATAATGAGAATTTCTAATCACCTCATGTTAATTAGGCTTCTCTTGCTGTTACCAGGACTATTTTCCATGCAATAACATTAAAATTAACTTTTGTTTCTTTCTTAATAAACTATATTCAATATGAAAAAAATACCTGTGGACCATCCATTACATGAAATCATTCAATTTAACAAAACAATGAAGTTCTTGATTTTGAATTGCATTTCTTATATTGATATTAATTGTTGAATTCAAAAATAGCGAGTTCTCCCATCATTTTTGGTTAACAAGGTTCCTCTTTTGATTCCAAACACACTTTTTGATACATTGAGCATAAAATATAACACAGGTGGCTAAACAACCTCGTATATTAATTGAATCAAGCAAGTATATACACCAATAAAATTCCAAATTTTATTTAAATCCATCATCCAAAGGTGCCATTCATGATGGTATGCATTTCGTCCAAATGTTAACTAGTTTAATGCCTAAATAATGAGAATTTCTAATCACCTCATGTTAATTAGGCTTCTCTTGCTGTTACCAGGACTATTTTCCATGCAATAACATTAAAATTAAAATTAACTTTTGTTTCTTTCTTAATAACTATATTCAATATGAAAAAAATACCTGTGGACCATCCATTACATGAAATCATTCAATTTAACAAACAATGAAGTTCTTGATTTTGAATTGCATTTCTTATTGATATTAATTGTTGAATTCAAAAAATAGCGAGTTCTCCCATCATTTTTGGTTAACAAGGTTCCTCTTTTGATTCCAAACACACTTTTTGATACATTGATCATAAAATATAACACAGGTGGCTAAACAACCTCGTATATTAATTGAATCAAGCAAGTATATACACCAATAAAATTCCAAATTTATTTAAAATCCATCATCCAAAGGTGCCATTCATCATGGTATGCATTTCGTACAAATGTTAACTAGTTTAATTCCTAAATAATGAGAATTTCTAATCACCTCATGTTAATTAGGCTTCTCTTGCTGTTACCAGGACTATTTTCCATGCAATAACATTAAAATTAACTTTTTGTTTCTTTCTTAATAACTATATTCAATATGAAAAAAAATACCTGTGGACCATCCATTACATGAAATCATTCAATTTAACAAACAATGAAGTTCTTGATTTTGAATTGCATTTCTTATTGATATTAATTGTTGAATTCAAAAATAGCGAGTTCTCCCATCATTTTTGGTTAACAAGGTTCCTCTTTTGATTCCAAACACACTTTTTTTGATACATTGAGCATAAAAATATAACACAGGTGGCTAAACAACCTCGTATATTAATTGAATCAAGCAAGTATATACACCACTAAAATTCCAAATTTTTTTAAATCCATCATCCAAAGGTGCCATTCATCATGGTATGCATTTCGTACAAATGTTAACTAGTTTAATTCCTAAATAATGAGAATTTCTAATCACCTCATGTTAATTAGGCTTCTCTTGCTGTTTATTAGGACTATTTTTCATGCAATAACATTAAAATTAACTTTTGTTTTTCTTTCTTAATAACTATATTCAATATGAAAAAAAATACGTGTGGACCATCCATTACATGAAATCATTCAATTTAACAAACAATGAAGTTCTTGATTTTGAATTGCATTTCTTATTGATATTAATTGTTGAATTCAAAAATAGCGAGTTCTCCCATCATTTTTGGTTAAACAAGGTTCCTCTTTTGATTCCAAACACACTTTTTGATACATTGATCATAAAATATAACAGATGTCGCTAAGCAACCTAGTATATTAATTGAATCAAACAAGTATATACACAAATAAAACTCCAAATCTATTAAAATCCATCAGCCAAAGGTGCCATTCATCATGGTTTGCATTTCATACAAATGTTAACTGGTTTAATTCCTAAATAATGAGAATTTCTCATCACTTCATGTTAATTAGGCTTTTCTTGTTGTTACCAGGGCTATTTTTCATGCAATAACCTTGAAACTAACTTTCGTTTTTTTTCTTAATAACTATATTCAATTACATGAAAAAAAATACCTGTGGACCATCCATTACATGAAATCATTCAATTTAACAAACAATGGAGTTCTCCCTTTTGAATTGCATTTCTTATTGATATTAATTGTTGAATTCAAAAATCGCGAGTTCTCCCATAATTTTTGGTTAACAAGGTTCCTCTTTTGATTCCAAACACACTTTTTGATACATTGAGCATAAAATATAACACAGGTGGCTAAACAACCTCGTATATTAATTGAATCAAGCAAGTATATACACCACTAAAATTCCAAATTTTTTTAAATCCATCATCCAAAGGTGCCATTCATCATGGTATGCATTTCTTACAAATGTTAACCGGTTTAATTCCTAAACAATGAGAATTTCCAATTACCTCATGTTAATTAGGCTTCACTTGCTGTTATCAGGACTATTTTTCATGCAATAAAATTAAAATTAACTTTTGTTTCTTTCTGAATAACTATATTCAATATGAAAAAAAGACGTGTGGACCATCCATTACATGAAATCATTCAATTTAACAATCAATGAAGTTCTTGATTTTGAATTGCAATTTCTTATTGATATTAATTGCTGAATTCAAAAATAGCGAGTTCTCCCATCATTTTTGGTTAACAAGGTTCCTCTTTTGATTCCAAACACACTTTTTGATACATTGATCATGAAATATAACACAGGTGGCTAAACAACCTCGTATATTAATTGAATCAAGCAAGTATATACACCAATAAAATTCCAAATTTATTTAAATCCATCATCCAAAGGTGCCATTCATCATGGTATGCATTTCGTCCAAATGTTAACTAGTTTAATGCCTAAATAATGAGAATTTCTAATCACCTCATGTTAATTAGGCTTCTCTTGTTGTTATTAGGACTATTTTTCATGCAATAACATTGAAATTAATTTTTGTTTCTTTCTTAATAACTATATTCAATATAAAAAAAATACGTGTGGACCATCCATTACATGAAATCATTCAATTTAACAAACAATGAAGTTCTTGATTTTGAATTGCATTTCTTATTGATATTAATTGTTGAATTCAAAAATAGCGAGTTCTCCCATCATTTTTGGTTAACAAGGTTCCTCTTTTGATTCCAAACACACTTTTTGATACATTGATCATGAAATATAACACAGGTGGCTAAACAACCTCGTATATTAATTGAATCAAGCAAGTATATACACCAATAAAATTCCAAATTTATTTAAATCCATCATCCAAAGGTGACATTCATCATGGTATGCATTTCGCCCAAATGTTAACTAGTTTAATGCCTCAATAATGAGAATTTCTAATCACCTCATGTTAATTAGGCTTTTCTTGCTGTTAGCAGGACTATTTTCCATGCAATAACATTAAAATTACCTTTTGTTTCTTTCTTAATAACTATATTCAATATGAAAAAAATACCTGTGGACCATCCATTACATGAAATCATTCAATTTAACAAACAATAGAGTTCTTGATTTTGAATTGCATTTCTTATTGATATTAATTGTTGAATTCAAAAATAGCGAGTTCTCCCATCATTTTTGGTTAACAAGGTTCCTCTTTTGATTCCAAACACACTTTTTGATACATTGAGCATAAAATATAACAGAGGTGGCTAAACAACCTCGTATATTAATTGAATCAAGCAAGTATATACACCAATAAAATTCCAAATTTATTTAAATCCATCATCCAAAGGTGCCATTCATGATGGTATGCATTTCGTCCAAATGTTAACTAGTTTAATGCCTAAATAATGAGAATTTCTAATCACCTCATGTTAATTAGGCTTCTCTTGTTGTTATTAGGACTATTTTTCATGCAATAACATTGAAATTAATTTTTGTTTCTTTCTTAATAACTATATTCAATATAAAAAAAATACGTGTGGACCATCCATTACATGAAATCATTCAATTTAACAAACAATGAAGTTCTTGATTTTGAATTGCATTTCTTATTGATATTAATTGTTGAATTCAAAAATAGCGAGTTCTCCCATCATTTTTGGTTAACAAGGTTCCTCTTTTGATTCCAAACACACTTTTTGATACATTGATCACAAAATATAACAGATGTCGCTAAGCAACCTAGTATATTAATTGAATCAAACAAGTATATACACAAATAAAACTCCAAATCTATTAAAATCCATCAGCCAAAGGTGCCATTCATCATGGTTTGCATTTCATACAAATGTTAACTGGTTTAATTCCTAAATAATGAGAATTTCTCATCACTTCATGTTAATTAGGCTTTTCTTGTTGTTACCAGGGTTATTTTTCATGCAATAACCTTGAAACTAACTTTCGGTTGTTTCTTAATAACTATATTCATTATGAAAAAAATGCCAATTAAAAAAAATACCTGTGGACCATCCATTACATGAAATCATTCAATTTAACAAACAATGGAGTTCTCCATTTTGAATTGCATTTCTTATTGATATTAATTGTTGAATTCAAAAATCGC
This sequence comes from Ceriops zippeliana, assembly GCA_037897445.1. Lineage (NCBI taxonomy): Eukaryota > Viridiplantae > Streptophyta > Magnoliopsida > Malpighiales > Rhizophoraceae > Ceriops > Ceriops zippeliana. The sequence continues at coordinate 21,045 of JBAPLH010001467.1, read as the reverse complement.
GAGTTCTCCCATAATTTTTGGTTAACAAGGTTCCTCTTTTGATTCCAAACACACTTTTTGATACGTTGAGCATAAAATATAACACAGGTGGCTAAACAACCTCGTATATTAATTGAATCAAGCAAGTATATACACCACTAAAATTCCAAATTTTTTTAAATCCATCATCCAAAGGTGCCATTCATCATGGTATGCATTTCTTACAAATGTTAACTGGTTTAATTCCTAAACAATGAGAATTTCCAATTACCTCATGTTAATTAGGCTTCACTTGCTGTTATCAGGACTATTTTTCATGCAATAAAATTAAAATTAACTTTTGTTTCTTTCTTAATAACTATATTCAATATGAAAAAAAGACGTGTGGACCATCCATTACATGAAATCATTCAATTTAACAATCAATGACGTTCTTGATTTTGAATTGCAATTTCTTATTGATATTAATTGCTGAATTCAAAAATAGCGAGTTCTCCCATCATTTTTGGTTAACAAGGTTCCTCTTTTGATTCCAAACACACTTTTTGATACATTGATCATGAAATATAACACAGGTGGCTAAACAACCTCGTATATTAATTGAATCAAGCAAGTATATACACCAATAAAATTCCAAATTTATTTAAATCCATCATCCAAAGGTGACATTCATCATGGTATGCATTTCGCCCAAATGTTAACTAGTTTAATGCCTCAATAATGAGAATTTCTAATCACCTCATGTTAATTAGGCTTTTCTTGCTGTTAGCAGGACTATTTTCCATTCAATAACATTAAAATTACCTTTTGTTTCCTTCTTAATAACTATATTCAATACGAAAAAAATACTTGCGGACCATCCATTACATGAAATCATTCAATTTAACAAACAATGGAGTTCTTGATTTTGAATTGCATTTCTTATTGATATTAATTGTTGAATTCAAAAATAGCGAGTTCTCCCATCATTTTTGGTTAACAAGGTTCCTCTTTTGATTCCAAACACACTTTTTGATACATTGAGCATAAAATATAACACAGGTGGCTAAACAACCTCGTATATTAATTGAAATCAAGCAAGTATATACACCAATAAAATTCCAAATTTATTTAAATCCATCATCCAAAGGTGCCATTCATGATGGTATGCATTTCGTCCAAATGTTAACTAGTTTAATGCCTAAATAATGAGAATTTCTAATTTCTACACCTCATGTTAATTAGGCTTCTCTTGCTGTTACCAGGACTATTTTTCATGCAATAAACTTTAAAATTAACCTTTTGTTTCCTTTCTTAATAACTATATTCAATATGAAAAAAAATACGTGTGCGGACCATCCATTACATGAAATCATTCAATTTAACAAACAATGGAGTTCTTGATTTTGAATTGCATTTTCTTATTGATATTAATTGTTGAATTCAAAAATAGCGAGTTCTCCCATCATTTTTGGTTAACAAGGTTCCTCTTTTGATTCCAAACACACTTTTTGATACATTGAGCATAAAATATAACACAGGTGGCTAAACAACCTCGTATATTAATTGAATCAAGCAAGTATATACACCAATAAAATTCCCAAATTTATTTAAATCCATCATCCAAATGTGCCATTCATGATGGTATGCATTTCGTCCAAAATGTTAACTAGTTTAATGCCTAAATAATGAGAATTTCTAATCACCTCATGTTAATTAGGCTTCTCTTGTGTTACCAGGACTATTTTCCATGCAATAACTTTAAAATTACCTTTTGTTTCCTTCTTAATAACTATATTCAATACGAAAAAAATACATGCGGACCATCCTTTACATGAAATTATTCAATTTAACAAACAATGGAGTTCTTGATTTTGAATTGCATTTCTTATTGATATTAATTGTTGAATTCAAAAATAGCGAGTTCTCCCATCATTTTTGGTTAACAAGGTTCCTCTTTTGATTCCAAACACACTTTTTGATACATTGAGCATAAAATATAACAGAGGTGGCTAAACAACCTCGTATATTAATTGAATCAAGCAAGTATATACACCAATAAAATTCCAAATTTATTTAAATCCATCATCCAAATGTGCCATTCATGATGGTATGCATTTCGTCCAAATGTTAACTAGTTTAATGCCTAAATAATGAGAATTTCTAATCGCCTCATGTTAATTAGGCTTCTCTTGCTGTTACCAGGACTATTTTCCATGCAATAACTTTAAAATTACCTTTTGTTTCCTTCTTAATAACTATATTCAATACGAAAAAAATACATGCGGACCATCCTTTACATGAAATTATTCAATTTAACAAACAATGGAGTTCTTGATTTTGAATTGCATTTCTTATTGATATTAATTGTTGAATTCAAAAATAGCGAGTTCTCCCATCATTTTTGGTTAACAAGGTTCCTCTTTTGATTCCAAACACACTTTTTGATACATTGAGCATAAAATATAACAGAGGTGGCTAAACAACCTCATATATTAATTGAATCAAGCAAGTATATACACCAATAAAATTCCAAATTTATTAAATCCATCATCCAAAGGTGCCATTCATCATGGTAAGCATTTCGTACAAATATTAACTGGTTTAATTCCTAAACAATGAGTATTTCCAATTACCTCATGTTAATTAGGCTTCACTTGCTGTTACAAGGACCATTTTTCATGCAATAAAATTAAAATTAACTTTTGTTTCTTTCTTAATAACTATTTTCAATATGAAAAAAATACCTATGGACCATCCATTACATGAAATCATTCAATTTAACAAAAAATGGAGTTCTTGATTTTGAATTGCATTTCTTATTGATATTAATTGTTGAATTCAAAAATAGTGAGTTCTCCCATCATTTTTGGTTAACAAGGTTCCTCTTTTGATTCCAAACACACTTTTTGATACATTGATCACAAAATATAACAGATGTCGCTAGGCAACCTAGTATATTAATTGTATCAAACAAGTATATGTGCAAATAAAACTCCAAATCTATTTAAATCCATCAGCCAAAGGTGCCATTCATCATGGTTTGGATTTCATACAAATGTAAACTGGTTTAATTCCTAAATAATGAGAATTTCTCATCACTTCATGTTAATTAGGATCTTCTTGTTGTTACCACGGCTATTTTTCATGCAATAACCTTGAAACTAACTTTCGGTTCTTTCTTAATAACTATATTCATTATGAAAAAAATGCCAATGACAATAATTCATTCAATTTAACAAACAATGGAGATCTTGATTTTGAATTGCATTTCTTATTGATATTAATTATAGAATTCAAAAATAGAAAGTTACTCCCATCATTTTTGGCTAGCAAGCCTCTTCTTTTGATTCCAAAACACACTTTTCGATACATTTATCATGAAATATAACACATGTGGATAAACAACATAGTATATTAATTTAATCAAACAAGTATATACACCATTAAAACTCCAAATCGATTTAAATCCATCAGCAAAAGGTGTCATTCATCATGGTATGCATTTCATACAAATGTTAACTGGTTTAATTCCTAAATAATGAGAATTTCCAATCACTTCATGTTAATTAGGCTTCTCTTGCTGTTACCAGGACTATTTTCCATTCAATAACATTAAAATTAACTTTTGTTTCTTTCTTAATAACTATATTCAATATGAAAAAAATACCGTGTGGACCATCCATTACATGAAATCATTCAATTTAACAAACAATGGAGTTCTCCCTTTTGAATTGCATTTCTTATTGATATTAATTGTCGAATTCAAAAATCGCGAGTTCTCCCATCATTTTTGGTTAACAAGGTTCCTCTTTTGATTCCAAACACACTTTTTGATACATTGAGCATAAAATATAACACAGGTGGCTAAACAACCTCGTATATTAATTGAATCAAGCAAGTATATACACCACTAAAATTCCAAATTTATTTAAATCCATCATCCAAAGGTGCCATTCATCATGGTATACATTTCGTACAAATGTTAACTGGTTTAATTCCTAAACAATGAGAATTTCCAATTACCTCATGTTAATTAGGCTTCACTTGTTGTTATCAGCACTATTTTTCATGCAATAAAATTAAAATTAACTTCTGTTTCTTTCTTAATAACTATATTCAATATGAAAAAAATTCCTGTGGACCAGGCTACCAAGCCTCTTATTTTGATTCCAAAACACACTTTTTGATATATTGATCATGAAATATAACACATATGGCTAAACCACCTAGTATATTAATTGAATCAAGCAAGTATATACACCAATAAAATTCCAAATTTATTTAAATCCATCACCCAAAGGCGCCATTCATCATGGTATGCTTTTTGTACAAATGTTAACTGGTTTAATTCCTAAATAATGAGAATTTCCAATCACCTCATGTTAATTAGGCTTCTCTTGCTATTAGTAGGACTATTTTTCATCCAATAACATTAAAATTAACTTTTGTTTCTTTCTTAATAACTATATTCAATATGAAAAAAATACCTGTGGACCATCCATTACATGAAATCATTTAATTTAACAATCAATGGAGTTCATGATTTTGAATTGCATTTCTTATTGATATTAATTGTTGAAATAAAAAATATGGAGTCCCTCCCATCATTTATGTTTAGCAAGTTTCCTCTTTTGATTCCAACCACACTTTTTCATACATTCATCACGAAATATAATAGATGTCGCTAAACAACCTAGTATATTAATTGAATCAAACAAGTATATATACCAATAAAATTCCAAATTTATTTAAATGCATCATCCAAAGGTGCCATTCATCATGGTATGCATTTCGTACAAATGTTAACTGGTTTAATGCTTAAATAATGAGAATTTCTAATCACCTCATGTTAATTAGGCTTCTCTTGCTGTTAGCAGGACTATTTTTCATCCAATAACATTAAAATTAACTTTTATTTCTTTCTTAATAACTATATTCAATATGAAAAAAATACCTGTGGACCATCCATTACATGAAATCATTCAATTTAACAAAAAATGGAGTTCTTGATTTTCATTTGCATTTCTTATTGATATTAATTGTTGAATTCAAAAATTGAGAGTTCTCCCATCATTTTTGGTTAACAAGGTTCCTCTTTTGATTCCAAACACACTTTTTGATACATTGATCATGAAATATAACACAGGTGGCTAAACAACCTCGTATATTAATTGAATCTAGCAAGTATATACACCAATAAAATTCCAAATTTATTTAAATGCATCATCCAAAGGTGCCATTCATCATGGTATGCATTTCGTACAAATGTTAACTGGTTTAATGCCTAAATAATGAGAATTTCTAATCACCTCATGTTAATTAGACTACTCTTGCTGTTACCAGGACTTCTTTTCATGCAATAACATTGAAATTAACTTTTGTTTCTTTCTTAATAACTATATTCAATATGAAAAAAATAGCTATGGACCATCCATTACATTAAATCATTCAATTTAACAATCAATGGAGTTCATGATTTTGAATTGCTTTTCTTATTGATATTAATTGTTGAATTCAAAAATATGGTGTCCCTCCCATCATTTATGTTTAGCAAGTTTCCTCTTTTGATTCCAACCACACTTTTTCATACATTCATCACGAAATATAACAAATGTCGCTAAACAACCTACTATATTAATTGAATCAAACTAGTATATACACCAATAAAACTCCAAATCTATTTAAATCCATCAGCCAAAGGTGCCATACATCATGGTTTGCATTTCGTACAAATGTTAACTGGTTTAATTCCTAAATAATGAGAATTTCTCAACACTTCATGTAAATTAGGCTCCTCTTGTTGTTACCAGGGCAATTTTTCATGCAATAACCTTGAAACTAACTTTTGGTTCTTTCTTAATAACTATATTCATTATGAAAAAAATGCCCATGGACCATCAATTACATGAATTCATTCAATTTAACAAACAATGGAGTTCTTGATTTTGAATTGCATTTCTTATTGAAATTAATTATAGAATTGAAAAAAAGAGAGTTCCTCCCGTCATTTTTGGCTACCAAGCCTCCTGTTTTGATTCCAAAACACACTTTTTGATATATTTATCATGAAATATAACACATGTGCCTAAACAACCTAGTATATTAATTGAATCAAGCAAGTATATACACCAATAAAATTCCAAATTTATTTAAATCCATCATCCCATGGTGCCATTCATCATGGTATGCATTTCGTACAAATGTTAACTGGTTTAATTCCTAAATAATGAGAATTTCTAATCACCTCATGTTAGTTAGGCTTCTCTTGTTGTTACTAGGACTATTTTTCATGCAAGAACATTGAAATTAACTTTTGTTTCTTTCTTCATAACTATATTCAATATGAAAAAAATACGTGTGGACCTTCCATTACATGAAATCATTCAATTTAACAGACAATGGAGTTCTTGATTTTGAATTGCATTTCTTATTGATATTAATTGTTGAATTCAAAAATAGCGAGTTCTCCCATCATTTTTGGTTAACAAGGTTCCTCTTTTGATTCCAAACACACTTTTTGATACATTGATCATGAAATATAACACAGGTGCCTAAAGAACTTAGTATATTAATTGAATCAAACAAGTATATACATGATTAAAACTCCAAATTTATTTAAATCCATCAGTCAAAGGTGACACTCATTATGGTTTGCATTTCGAACAAATGTTAACAAGTTTAATTCCTAAATAATGAGACATTCTAATCACCTTATGTTAATTATGCTTCTTTTGTTTTTACTATGACTATTTTTCATGCAATAACCTTGAAATTAACTTTTGATTCTTTCTTAATAGCTATATATATTATGAAAAAAATGCCTATGGACCATCTATAAAATGAATTCATTCAATTTAACAAACAATGGAGTCCTTGATTTTGAATTGCATTTCTTATTGATATTACTAATAGAATTCAAAAAAAGAGAGTTCCCCCCATCATTTTTGGCTACCAAGCCTCCTGTTTTGATTCCAAAACATACTTTTAGATATATTTATCATGAAATATAACACATGTGGCTAAACAACCTAGTATATTAATTGAATCAAGCAAGTATATACACCAATAAAATTCCAAATTTATTTAAATCCATCATCCAAAGGTGCCATTCATCATGGTATGCATTTCGTACAAATGCTAACTGGTTTAATTCCTAAATAATGAGAATTTCTAATCACTTTATATTAATTAGGCTCCTCTTGTTGTTACCAGGACTATTTTTCATGCAATAATATTGAAATTAACTTTTGTTTCTTTCTTAATAACTATATTCAATATGAAAAAAATACTTGTGGACCATCCATTACATGAAATCATTCAATTTAACAAACAATGGAGTCCTTTATTTTGAATTGCATTTGTTATTGATATTAATTGTTGAATTCAAAAATAGAGAGTTCCTCCCATCATTTCTGGTTAGCAAGTTTCCTCTTTTGATTCCAACCACACTTTTTGATACATTGATCACGAAATACAACACATGTGGCTAAACAACCTAGTATATTAATTGAATCAAACAAGTATATACACCATTAAAACTCCAAATCTATTTAAATCCATCAGCCAAAGGTGTCATGCATCATGGTTTGCATTTCGAACAATTGTTAACTGGTTTAATTCCTAAATAATGTGACATTCTAATCACCTTATGTTAATTAGGCTTCTTTTGTTTTTACTATGACTATTTTTAATGCAATAACCTCAAAATTAACTTTTGATTCTTTCTTAATAGCTATATACATTATGAAAAAATGCCCATGGACCATCTATAAAATGAATTCATTCAATTCAACAAACAATGGAGTCCTTGATTTTGAATTGTATGTCTTATTGATATTACTAATAGAATTCAAAAAGAGTGAGTTCGCCCCATCATTTTTGGCTACCAAGCCTCCTGTTTTGATTCCAAAACATACTTTTTGATATATTTATCATGAAATATAACACATGTGGCTAAACAACCAAGTATATTAATTGAATCAAGCAAGTATATACACCAATAAAATTCCAAATTTATTTAAATCCATCATCCAAAGGCGCCATTCATCATGGTTTGCATTTTGTACAAATGTTAACTGGTTTAATTCCTAAAATAATGAGAATTTCTCATCACTTCATGTTAATTAGGGCTCCTCTTGTTGTTACCAGAACTATTTTTGATGCAATAACCTTGAAATTAACTTTTGTTTCCTTCTAAATAACTTTATTCATTAAGAAAAAAATGTCCCGAGACCATTTATAAGATGAATTCATTCAATTTAACAAACAATGGAGTCCTTGATTTTGAATTGCATTTCTTATTGATATTAATTGTTGAATTCGAAAATAGAGAATTCCTCCCATCATTTCTGGATAGCAAGTTTCCGCTTTTGCTTCCAAACACACTTTTTGATACATTGATCACAAAATATAACACATGAGTTTAAACAACCTAGTAAATTAATTGAATCAAACAAGTATATACACCAATAAAACTCCAAATCTATTTAAATCCATCAGCCAAAGGTGCCATTCATCATGGTTTGCATTTTGTACAAATGTTAACTGGTTTAATTCCTAAATAATGAGAATTTCTCATCACTTCATGTTAATTAAGCACCTCTTGTTGTTACCAGAACTATTTTTCATGCAATAACCTTGAAATTAACTTTTGTTTCCTTCTAAATAACTATATTCATTAAGAAAAAAATGCCTCAAGACCATTTATAAGATGAATTCATTCAATTTAACAATCAATGGAGTCCTTGATTTTGAATTGCATTTCTTATTGATATTAATTGTTGAATTCAAAAATAGAGAGTTCCTCCCATCATTTCTGGTTAGCAAGTTTCTTCTTTTGCTTCCAAACACACTTTTTGATACTTTGATCACGAAATATAACACATGTGGCTAAACAACCTAGTATATTAATTGAATCAAAAAAGAATATACACCATTAAAACTCCAAATCAATTTAAATCCATCATCCAAAGTTGCCATTCATCATGGTTTGCATTTCGTACAAATGTTAACTGGTTTTCATTCCTAAATAATGAGAATTTCTAATCACCTCATATTATTTAGGCTCCTCTTGTTGTTACTAGGACTATTTTTCATGCAATAACCTTGAAATTAACTTTTGTTTCCTTCTAAATAACAATATTCATTATGAAAAAAATGCCCCTAGAGCATTTATAAGATGAATTCGTTCAATTTAACAAACAATGGAGTCCTTGATTTTGAATTGCATTTCTTATTGATATTAATTCATGAATTCAAAAATAGAGAGTTCCTCCCATCATTTCTGGATAGTAGGTTTCATCTTTTGCTTCCAAAAACACTTTTTGTTACATTGATCACAAAATATTACACATGTGTCTAAAACAACATTGTATATTAATTGAATCAAACAAGTATATACACCAATAAAACTCCAAATCTATATAAATCCATCAGCCAAAGGTGCCATTCATCATGGTTTGCATTTTGTGCAAATGTTAACTGGTTTAATTCCTAAATAATGAGAATTTCTCATCACTTCATGTTAATTAGGCTCCTCTTGTTGTTACGAGGGCTATTTTTCATGTAATAACCTTGAAATTAACTTTTGTTTCTTTCTTAATAACTATAGTCATTAGGAAAAAAATGCCCCTGGACCATCAATTACATGAATTCATTCAATTTAACAAACAATGGAATTCTTAATTTTGAATTGCATTTCTTATTGATATTAATTATAGAATTCAAAAATAGAGAGTTCCTCTCATCATTTTTGGCTAGCAAGCCTCCTCTTTTGATTCCAAAACACACTTTTTGATACATTTATGATGAAATATAACACATGTGGATAAACAACCTAGCAGATTAATTGAATCAAACAAGTATATACACCATTAAAACTCCAAATCTATTTAAATCCATCAGCCAAAGGTGTCATTCATCATGGTTTGTATTTTGAACAAATGTTAACTGGTTTAAATCCTAAATAATGAAACATTCTAGTCACCTAATGTTAATTAGGCTTTTCTTGTTTTTACTATGACTATTTTTCATGTAATAACCTTGAAATTAACTTTTGATTCTTTCTTAATAGCTATATTCATTATGAAAAAAATTCCCTTGGACCATCTATAAGATGAATTCATTCAGTTTAACAAACAATGGAGTCCTTCATTTTGAATTGCATTTCTTATTGATATTAATTATAGAATTCAAAAAAAGAGAGTTCCTCCCATCATTTTTGGCTACCAAGCATCCTTTTTTGGTTACAAAACACACTTTTTGATATATTTATCATGAAATATAACACATGTGGCTAAACAACCTAGTATATTAATTGAATCAAGCAAGTATATACACCAATAAAATTCCAAATTTATTTAAATCCATCATCCAAAGGTGTCATTCATCATGGTATGCATTTCGTACAAATGTTAACTAGTATAATTCCTAAATAATGAGAATTTCTAATCAACTCATGTTAATTAGGCTCCTCTTGTTGTTACCAGGACTATTTTTCATGGAATAACCTTGAAATAAACTTTTGTTTCTTTCGTAATAAATATATTCATTATGAAAAAAATGCCCATGGACCATCAATTACATGAATTCATTCAATTTAACAAACAATGGAGTTCTTGATTTTGAATTGCATTTCTTATTGATATAAATTATAGAATTCAAAAATAAGGAGTTCCTCCCATCATTTGTGGCTAGCAAGCCTCCTCTTTTGACTCCAAATACACTTTTTGATACATTGATCATGAAATATAACATAGGTGGCTAAACAACCTAGTATATTAATTGAATCAAACAAGTATATACACCATTAAAACTCCAAATCTATTTAAATCCATCATCCAAAGGTGCCATTTATCATGGTTTGCATTTCATACAAATGTTAACTGGTTTAATTCCTAAATAATGAGAATTTCTAATCACTTCATGTTAATTAGGCTCCTCTTGTTTGTTAGCAGGACTATTTTTCATACAATAACCCTTGAAATTAACTTTTGTTTCCTACTTAATAACAATATTCAATATGAAAAACTCAGACCATTTGTAAGATGAATTCATTCAATTTAACAAACAATGGTGTCCTTGATTTTGAATTGCATTTCTTATTGATATTAATTGTTGAATTCAAAAATAGAGAGTTCCTCCCATCATTTCTGGATAGCAAGTTTCCGCTTTTGCTTCCAAACACACTTTTTGATACATTGATCACGAAATATAGCACATGTGTCTAAACAACCTAGTAAATTAATTGAATCAAACAAGTATATATACCAATAAAACTCCAAATCTATATAAATCCATCAGCCAAAGGTGCCATTCATCATGGTTTGCATTTTGTACAAATGTTAACTGGTTTAATTCCTAAATAATGATAATTTCTCATCACTTCATGTTAATTAGGCTCCTCTTGTTGTTACCAGAACTATTTTTCATGCAATTACCTTGAAATTAGCTTTTGTTTCCTTCTAAATAACTATATTCATTAAGAAAAAAATGCCCCGAGGCCAATTATAAGATGAATTCATTCAATTTAATCAACAATGGAGTCCTTGATTTTGAATTGCATTTCTTATTTATATTAATTCTTGAATTCAAAAATAGAGAGTTCCTCCCATCATTTCTAGTTAGCAAGTTTCTTCTTTTGCTTCCAAAAACACTTTTTGATAAATTGATCACGAAATATAACACATGCGGCTAAACAACCTAGTATATTAATTGAATCAAACAAGAATATACACCATTAAAACTCCAAATCTATTTAAATCCATCATTCAAAGGTGCCATTCATCATGGTTTGCATTTCATACAAATGTTAACTCGTTTAATTCCTAAATAATGAGAATTTCTAATCACTTCATGTTAAATAGGCTCCTCTTGTTGTTACCAGGGCTATTTTTCTTACAATAACCTTGAAATTAACTTTTTTTTCCTACTTAATAACAATATTCATTATGAAAAAACTGGCCCCAGACCATTTGTAAGATGAATTCATTCAATTTAACAAACAATGGTGTCATTGATTTTGAATTGCATTTCTTATTGATATTAATTGTTGAATTCAAAAATAGAGAGTTCCTCCCATCATTTCTGGATAGCAAGTTTCCGCTTTTGCTTCCAAACACACTTTTTGATACATTGATCACGAAATATAACACATGTGTCTAAACAACCTAGTAAATTAATTGAATCAAACAAGTATAAATAAACAATGGATTTCTTGATTTTGAATTGCATTTCTTACTGATATTAATTATAGAATTCAAAAATAAAGAGTTCCTCCCATCATTTTTGGATAGCAAGTTTCCTCTTTTTATTCCAAACACACTTTTTGATACATTCATCATGAAATATAACACATGTGGCTAAAGAATCTAGTATATTAATTGAATCAAACAAGTATAAATACCAATAAAAATCCAAATCTATTTAAATCCATCATCCAAAGGTGTCATTAATCATCGTTTACATTTAGAACAAATGTTAACTGGTTTAATTCCTAAATAATGAGAATTTCTAATCACCTCATGTTATTTAGGCCCCTCTTGTTGTTACTAGGACTATTTTTCATGCAATAACCTTGAAATTAACTTTTGTTTCTTTCTTAATAACTATATTCATTATGAAAAAAAATGCTCGTGGACCATCAATCACATGAATTCATTCAATTTAATAAACAATGGATTTCTTGATTTTGAATTGCATTTCTTATTGATATTAATTATAGAATTCAAAAATAAAGAGTTCCTCCCATCATTTTTGGTTTAGCAAGTTTCCTCTTTTTGATTCCAAACACACTTTTTGTTACATTGATCATGAAATATAACACATGTGGCTAAAAGAACCTAGTATATTAATTGAATCAAACAAGTATAAAAACTAATAAAAATCGAAATCTATTTAAATCCATCAGCCAAAGGTACCATTCATCGTGTTTTGCATTTCGTACAAATGTTAACTGGTTTAATTCCTAAATAATGAGAATTTCTAATCATCTCACGTTAAATAGGCTACACTTGTTGTTACGAGGACTATTTTTCACGCAATAACCTTGAAATTAACTTTTGTTTCTTTCTTAATAAATATATTCATTCTGAAAAAAGTGCCCCTGACCATTTATAACAAGAATTCATTCAATTTAACAAACAATGGAGTCCTTGATTGTGAATTTCATTTTTTATTGATATTAATTGTTGAATTCAAAAATAGAGAGTTTTCCCATCATTTCTGGTTAGCAAGTTTCCTCTTTTGATTCCAAACACACTTTTTGATACATTGATCATGAAATATAACACATATGGCTAAAAAAGCTAGTATATTAATTGAATCAAAAAAGTATAAACACCAATAAAAATCCAAATCTATTTAAATCCATCATCCAATGGTGCCATTAATCATCGTTTGCATTCAGTACAAATGTTAACTGATTTAATTCCTAAATAATGAGAATTTCTAATCACCTCAAGTTATTTAGGCTCCTCTTGTTGTTACCAGGACTATTTTTCATGCAATAACCTTCAAATTTACTTTTGTTTCTTTCTTAATAACTATATTCATTATGAAAAAAATTCCCGTGGACCATCAATCACATGAATTCATTCAATTTAATAAACAATGGATTTCTTGATTTTGAATTGCATTTCTTATTGATATTAATTATAGAATTCAAAAATAAAGAGTTCCTCCCATCATTTTTGGTTAGCAAGTTTCCTCTTTTGATTCCAAACACACTTTTTGTTACATTGATCATGAAATATAACACATGTGGCTAAAGAACCTAGTATATTAATTGAATCAAACAAGTATAAAAACTAATAAAAATCGAAATCTATTTAAATCCATCAGCCAAAGGTACCATTCATCGTGTTTTGCATTTCGTACAAATGTTAACTGGTTTAATTCCTAAATAATGAGAATTTCTAATCATCTCACGTTAAATAGGCTACACTTGTTGTTACGAGGACTATTTTTCACGCAATAACCTTGAAATTAACTTTTGTTTCTTTCTTAATAAATATATTCATTCTGAAAAAAGTGCCCCTGACCATTTATAACAAGAATTCATTCAATTTAACAAACAATGGAGTCCTGATTGTGAATTTCATTTTTTATTGATATTAATTGTTGAATTCAAAAATAGAGAGTTTTCCCATCATTTCTGGTTAGCAAGTTTCCTCTTTTGATTCCAAACACACTTTTTGATACATTGATCATGAAATATAACACATATGGCTAAAAAAGCTAGTATATTAATTGAATCAAAAAAGTATAAACACCAATAAAAATCCAAATCTATTTAAATCCATCATCCAATGGTGCCATTAATCATCGTTTGCATTCAGTACAAATGTTAACTGATTTAATTCCTAAATAATGAGAATTTCTAATCACCTCAAGTTATTTAGGCTCCTCTTGTTGTTACCAGGACTATTTTTCATGCAATAACCTTCAAATTTACTTTTGTTTCTTTCTTAATAACTATATTCATTATGAAAAAAATTCCCGTGGACCATCAATCACATGAATTCATTCAATTTAATAAACAATGGATTTCTTGATTTTGAAAGGCATTTCTTATTGATATTAATTATAGAATTCAAAAATAAAGAGTTCCTCCCATCATTTTTGGTTGGCAAGTTTCCTCTTTTTATTCCATACACACTTTTTGATACATTGATTATGAAATATAACACATGTGGCTAAAGAACCTAGTATATTAATTGAATCAAACAAGTATAAATACCAATAAAAATCGAAATCTATTTAAATCCATCAGCCAAAGGTACCATTCATCATGTTTTGCATTTCGTACAAATGTCAACTGGTTTAATTCCTAAATAATGAGAATTTCTAATCATCTCATGTTAATTAGGCTCCATTTGTTGTTACCAGCACTATTTTTCATGCAATAACCTTGAAATTAACTTTTGTTTCGTTTTTAATAAGTATATTCATTATGAAAAAAGTGCCCCTGACCATTTATAAGATGAATTCATTCAATTTAACAAACAATGGAGTGCTTGATTTTGAATTTCATTTTTTATTGATATCAATTCTTCAATTCAAAAATAGAGAGTCCTTCCCATCATTTCTGGTTAGCAAGTTTCCTCTTTTGATTCCAAGCACACTTTTTGATACATTGATCATGAAATATAACACATATGGCTAAAAAACCTAGTATATTAATTGAACCAAAGGAGTATAAACACCAATAAAAATCCAAATCTACTTAGATCCATCATCCAATGGTGCCATTAATCATTGTTTGAATTTAGTACAAATATTAACTGGTTTAATTCCTAAATAATGAGAATTTCTAATCACCTCATGTTATTTAGGCTCCTCTTGTTGTTACGAGGACTATTTTTCATGCAATAACCTTGGAATTAACTTTTGTTTCTTTCTTAATAACTATATTCATTATGAAACACATGCTCGTGGACCATCAATCACATGAATTCATTCAATTTAATAAACAATGGATTTCTTCATTTTGAATTGCATTTCTTATTGATATTAATTATAGAATTCAAAAATACAGAGTTCCCCCTATCATTTTTGGTTAGCAAGTTTCCTCTTTTTATTCCAAACACACTTTTTGATACATTGATCATGAAATATAACACATGTGGCTAAAGAACCTAGTATATTAATTGAATCAAACAGGTATAAATACCAATAAAAATCGAAATCTATTTAAATCCATCATCCAAAGGTACCATTCATCATGTTTTGCATTTCGTACAAAAGTTTACTGGTTTAATTCCTAAATAATGAGAATTTCTAATCATCTCATGTTAATTAGGCTCCACTTGTTGTTAGCAGGACTATTTTTCATGCAATAACCTTGAAATTAACTTTTGTTTCCTTCTTAATAAATATATTCATTGTGAAAAAAGTGCCCCTGACCATTTATAAGATGAATTCATTCAATTTAACAAACAATGGAGTCCTTGATTTTGAATTTCATTTTTTATTGATATTAATTGTTGAAGTCAAAAATAGAGAGTTCTTCCCATCATTTCAGGTTAGCAAGTTTCCTCTTTTGATTCCAAACACACTTTTTGATACATTGATCATGAAATATAACACATATGGCTAAAAAACCTAGTATATTAATTGAATGAAACAAGTATAAACACCAATAAAAATCCAAATCTATTTAAATACATCATCCAATGGTGACATTAATCATCGTTTGCATTTAGTACAAATGTTAACTGGTTTAATTCCTAAATAACGAGAATTTCTAATCACCTCATGTTATTTAGGCTCCTCTTGTGGTTACCAAGACTATTTTTCATGCAATAACCTTGAAATTAAATTTTGTTTCCTTCTAAATAACTATATTCATTATGAAGAAAATGCCCTTAGAGCATTTATAAGATGAATTCATTCAATTTAACAAACAATGGGGTCCTTGATTTTGAATTGCTTTTCTTATTGATATTAATTGTTGAATTCAAAATTAGAGAGTTCTTCCCATCATTTCTAGTTAGCAAGTTTCCTCTTTTGATTCCAAACGCACTTTTTGATACATTGATCATGAAATATAACACATATGGCTAAAACACCTAGTATATTAATTGAATCAAATGAGTATAAACACCAATAAAAAAATCAAATCTATTTAAATCCATCATCCAATGGTGCCATTAAGCATCGTTTGCATTTAGTACAAATGTTAACTTTTTTAATTCCTAAATAATGAGAATTTCTAATCACCTCATGTTATTTAGGTTCCTCTTGTTGTTACCAGGACTATTTTTCATGCAATAACCTTGAAATTTACTTTTGTTTCTTTTTTAATAACTATATTCATTATGAAAAAAATGCCCGTGGACCATCAATCACATGAATTCATTCAATTTAATAAACAATGGATTTCTTGATTTTGAATTGCATTTCTTATTGATATTAATTATTAGAATTCAAAAATAAAGAGTTCCTCCCATCATTTTTGGTTAGCAAGTTTCCTCTTTTGATTCCAAACACACTTTTTGTTACATTGATCATGAAATATAACACATGTGGCTAAAGAACCTAGTATATTAATTGAATCAAACAAGTATAAAAACTAATAAAAATCGAAATCTATTTAAATCCATCAGCCAAAGGTACCATTCATCGTGTTTTGCATTTCGTACAAATGTTAACTGGTTTAATTCCTAAATAATGAGAATTTCTAATCATCTCATGTTAAATAGGCTACACTTGTTGTTACGAGGACTATTTTTCACGCAATAACCTTGAAATTAACTTTTGTTTCTTTCTTAATAAATATATTCATTCTGAAACAAGTGCCCCTGACCATTTATAAGATGAATTCATTCAATTTAACAAACAATGGAGTCCTTGATTGTGAATTTCATTTTTTATTGATATTAATTGTTGAATTCAAAAATAGAGAGTTTTCCCATCATTTCTGGTTAGCAAGTTTCCTCTTTTGATTCCAAACACACTTTTTGATACATTGATCATGAAATATAACACATATGGCTAAAAAAGCTAGTATATTAATTGAATCAAAAAAGTATAAACACCAATAAAAATCCAAATCTATTTAAATCCATCATCCAATGGTGCCATTAATCATCGTTTGCATTCAGTACAAATGTTAACTGATTTAATTCCTAAATAATGAGAATTTCTAATCACCTCATCTTATTTAGGTTCCTCTTGTTGTTACCAGGAATATTTTTCATGCAATAACCTTGAAATTAACTTTTGTTTCTTTCTTAATAACTATATTCATTATGAAAAAAATGCCCGTGGACCATCAATCACATGAATTCATTCAATTTAATAAACAATGGATTTC
The DNA here is from genome assembly GCA_037897445.1 of Ceriops zippeliana. Classification (NCBI taxonomy): domain Eukaryota; kingdom Viridiplantae; phylum Streptophyta; class Magnoliopsida; order Malpighiales; family Rhizophoraceae; genus Ceriops; species Ceriops zippeliana. The sequence goes on along the minus strand of JBAPLH010001467.1, from coordinate 3,269 downwards.
TTGATTTTGAATTGCATTTCTTATTGATATTAATTATAGAATTCAAAAATAAAGAGTTCCTCCCATCATTTTTGGTTAGCAAGTTTCCTCTTTTGATTCCAAACACACTTTTTGTTACATTGATCATGAAATATAACACATGTGGCTAAAGAACCTAGTATATTAATTGAATCAAACAAGTATAAAAACTAATAAAAATCGAAATCTATTTAAATCCATCAGCCAAAGGTACCATTCATCGTGTTTTGCATTTCGTACAAATGTTAACTGGTTTAATTCCTAAATAATGAGAATTTCTAATCATCTCATGTTAAATAGGCTACACTTGTTGTTACGAGGACTATTTTTCACGCAATAACCTTGAAATTAACTTTTGTTTCTTTCTTAATAAATATATTCATTCTGAAACAAGTGCCCCTGACCATTTATAAGATGAATTCATTCAATTTAACAAACAATGGAGTCCTTGATTGTGAATTTCATTTTTTATTGATATTAATTGTTGAATTCAAAAATAGAGAGTTTTCCCATCATTTCTGGTTAGCAAGTTTCCTCTTTTGATTCCAAACACACTTTTTGATACATTGATCATGAAATATAACACATATGGCTAAAAAAGCTAGTATATTAATTGAATCAAAAAAGTATAAACACCAATAAAAATCCAAATCTATTTAAATCCATCATCCAATGGTGCCATTAATCATCGTTTGCATTCAGTACAAATGTTAACTGATTTAATTCCTAAATAATGAGAATTTCTAATCACCTCAAGTTATTTAGGCTCCTCTTGTTGTTACCAGGACTATTTTTCATGCAATAACCTTCAAATTTACTTTTGTTTCTTTCTTAATAACTATATTCATTATGAAAAAAATGCCCGTGGACCATCAATCAATCATTGAATTCATTCAATTTAATAAACAATGGATTTCTTGATTTTGAAATGCATTTCTTATTGATATTAATTATAGAATTCAAAAATAAAGAGTTCCTCCCATCATTTTTGGTTGGCAAGTTTCCTCTTTTTATTCCATACACACTTTTTGATACATTGATTATGAAATATAACACATGTGGCTAAAGAACCTAGTATATTAATTGAATCAAACAAGTATAAATACCAATAAAAATCGAAATCTATTTAAATCCATCAGCCAAAGGTACCATTCATCATGTTTTGCATTTCGTACAAATGTTAACTGGTTTAATTCCTAAATAATGAGAATTTCTAATCATCTCATGTTAATTAGGCTCCATTTGTTGTTACCAGGACTATTTTTCATGCAATAACCTTGAAATTAACTTTTGTTTCGTTTTTAATAAGTATATTCATTATGAAAAAAGTGCCCCTGACCATTTATAAGATGAATTCATTCAATTTAACAAACAATGGAGTGCTTGATTTTGAATTTCATTTTTTATTGATATCAATTCTTCAATTCAAAAATAGAGAGTCCTTCCCATCATTTCTGGTTAGCAAGTTTCCTCTTTTGATTCTAAACACACTTTTTGATACATTGATCATGAAATATAACACATATGGCTAAAAAACCTAGTATATTAATTGAACCAAAGGAGTATAAACACCAATAAAAATCCAAATCTACTTAGATCCATCATCCAATGGTGCCATTAATCATCGTTTGAATTTAGTACAAATATTAACTGGTTTAATTCCTAAATAATGAGAATTTCTAATCACCTCATGTTATTTAGGTTCCTCTTGTTGTTACCAGGACTATTTTTCATGCAATAACCTTGAAATTTACTTTTGTTTCTTTTTTAATAACTATATTCATTATGAAAAAAATGCCCGTGGACCATCAATCACATGAATTCATTCAATTTAATAAACAATGGATTTCTTCATTTTGAATTGCATTTCTTATTGATATTAATTATAGAATTCAAAAATACAGAGTTCCCCCTATCATTTTTGGTTAGCAAGTTTCCTCTTTTTATTCCAAACACACTTTTTGATACATTGATCATGAAATATAACACATGTGGCTAAAGAACCTAGTATATTAATTGAATCAAACAAGTATAAATACCAATAAAAATCGAAATCTATTTAAATCCATCAGCCAAAGGTACCATTCATCATGTTTTGCATTTCGTACAAATGTCAACTGGTTTAATTCCTAAATAATGAGAATTTCTAATCATCTCATGTTAATTAGGCTCCATTTGTTGTTACCAGCACTATTTTTCATGCAATAACCTTGAAATTAACTTTTGTTTCGTTTTTAATAAGTATATTCATTATGAAAAAAAGTGCCCCTGACCATTTATAAGATGAATTCATTCAATTTAACAAACAATGGAGTCCTTGATTTTGAATTTCATTTTTTATTGATATTAATTGTTGAAGTCAAAAATAGAGAGTTCTTCCCATCATTTCAGGTTAGCAAGTTTCCTCTTTTGATTCCAAACACACTTTTTGATACATTGATCATGAAATATAACACATATGGCTAAAAAAACCTAGTATATTAATTGAATGAAACAAGTATAAAACACCAATAAAAATCCAAATCTATTTAAATACATCATCCAATGGTGACATTAATCATCGTTTGCATTTAGTACAAATGTTAACTGGTTTAATTCCTAAATAACGAGAATTTCTAATCACCTCATGTTATTTAGGCTCCTCTTGTGGTTACCAAGACTATTTTTCATGCAATAACCTTGAAATTAAATTTTGTTTCCTTCTAAATAACTATATTCATTATGAAGAAAATGCCCATAGAGCATTTATAAGATGAATTCATTCAATTTAACAAACAATGGGGTCCTTGATTTTGAATTGCTTTTCTTATTGATATTAATTGTTGAATTCAAAATTAGAGAGTTCTTCCCATCATTTCTAGTTAGCAAGTTTCCTCTTTTGATTCCAAACGCACTTTTTGATACATTGATCATGAAATATAACACATATGGCTAAAACACCTAGTATATTAATTGAATCAAATGAGTATAAACACCAATAAAAATCCAAATCTATTTAAATCCATCATCCAATGGTGCCATTAAGCATCGTTTGCATTTAGTACAAATGTTAACTTTTTTAATTCCTAAATAATGAGAATTTCTAATCACCTCATGTTATTTAGGCTCCTCTTGTTGTTACGAGGACTATTTTTCATGCAATAACCTTGGAATTAACTTTTGTTTCTTTCTTAATAACTATATTCATTATGAAAAACATGCTCGTGGACCATCAATCACATGAATTCATTCAATTTAATAAACAATGGATT
>JBAPLH010001466.1:0-55580 GCA_037897445.1 Ceriops zippeliana | reverse complement strand
AAAAAAGGCCCATGGACCAATCTATAACATGAATTCATTCAATTTAACAACAACAATGGTGTCCTTGATCTTGAATTTCCTTTCTTGTTGATATTAGTTGTTGAATTCCAAATTAGAGACGGCGCCTCCATCATTTCTCATTAGCAATGCTCCTCTTTTGACTCCAAACACACTTTTCTGACACATTGATCATGAATATAAACAGATGTGTGGCCAAACAAAACCTAGTATATGATTGAATCAAACAAGTATAAAAGACCATTAAACCTCTAAATATAATTAAATCCGTCAATCAAAGGAGTCATTCAATCATATTTGCATTCCGTACAAATGTGACCAGGTTTAATTCTTAAGCCACGAGACATTCTAATCACCTCATGTGAATTAGGCTCCTCTAATTGTTACCAGGACTATTTTTTATATTTCACGCAATAACCTTGAAATATAATTTTGCTTCATCCTTAGTGACTATATTTGTTATGAAAATAAGGCCCACATGTACCATCCTATAACATGAATTCATTCAATTTAACAAACAATGGAGTCCTTGATCTTGAATTTCATTTCTCATTGATATTTATTGTTGAATTCAAAATTAGAAAATGCCTCCCATCGTTTCTCATTAGCAATGCTCGTCTTTTGACTCCAAACACACTTTTTTGACACATTGATCATGAAATTCACACATGTGGCTAAACAACCTAGTATATTGATTGTATCAAAACAAGTATAAAAATGACCATTAAAACTCTAAATCTAATTAAATCCGTCAATCAAACGAGCCATTCATCATTATTTGCATTTCGTACAAATGTGAACAGGTTTAATTCTTAAGCCACGAGACATTTCTAATCACCACATATGAATTAGGCTCCTCTTATTGTTACCACCAAGGACTATTTTTCATGTAATAACCTTGAAATAAAAAGTTTGCTTCATCCTTAGTGACTTTATTTGTTATGAAAAAAATGCCCATGGACCATATATAACATGAATTCTTTCAATTTAACAAACAATCAAGTCCTTGATCTTGAATTTCATTTTTGTTGATATTAGTTGTTGAATTCAAAATTATGAGATACAGCCTCCCATCATTTCTCATTAGCAATGCTCCTCTTTTGACTGCAAACACACTTTTTCACACATTGATCACGAAATTAACACATGTGGCTAAACAACCTAGTATATTGATTGAATCAAACAAGTATAAAAAGACCATTAAAAACTCTAAATCAAATTAAATCCGTCAATCAAAGGATTCATTCATCATTATTTGCATTCCGTACAAATGTGAACAGGTTTAATTCTTAAGCCACGATACATGCTAATCACCTCACATGAATTAGGCTCCTCTTATTGTTACCAGGGACTATTTTTCAGGCAACAACCTTGAAATAAAATTTTGCTTCATCCTTACTGACTATATTTTTTATGAAAATAAGGCCCATGGACCATCTATAACATGGAATTCATTCAATTTAACAAACAATGGAGTCCTTGATCTTGAATTTCATTTCTTATTGTATTAATTGTTCAATTCAAAATTAGAGAATGGCTCCCATCATTTCTCATTAGCAATGCTCCTCTTTTGACTCGAAACACACTTTTTGACACATTGATCATGAAATTAAAACATGTGGCTAAACAACCTAGTGTATTGATTGAATCAAAAAAAGTATAAAGACCATTAAAAACACTAAATCTATTGAAATCCGTCAATCAAACGAGTCATTCATCATGGTTTGCATTCTGTACAAATGTGAAATGGTTTAATTTCTTAAATCACCAGACATTCTAAATACCTTATGTAAAATTAGGCTCCTCTTATTGTTACCAGGACTATTTTTCATGCAATAACCTTGAAATTAAATTTTTGCTTCATTCTTAATGACTATATTTGTTATGAAAAAAATGACCATGGACCATCTATAACATGAATCCATTCAATTTAACAAACAATGGAGTACTTGATCTTGAATTTCATTTCTCATTGATATTAATTATTGAATTCAAAATTAGAGAATGCCTCCCATCGTTTCTCATTAGCAGTGCCCGTCTTTTGACTCCAAACACACTTTTTGACACATTGATCATGAAATTAACACATGTGGCTAAACAACCTAGTATATTGATTGAATGAAACAAGTATAAAGACCATTAAAACTCTAAATCTAATTAAAATCTGTCAATCAAAGGAGTCATTCGTCATTATTTGCATTCCGTACAAATGTGAACAGGTTTAATTCTTAAGCCATGAGACATTCTAATCACCTCATGTGAATTAGGCTCCTCTTATTGTTACCAAGACTATTTTTCATGCAATAACCTTGAAATAAAATTTTGCTTCATCCTTACTGACTATATTTGTTATGAAAAAAAATGCCCCTGGACCATCTATAACATGAATTCTTTTAATTTAACAAACAATAGAGTCCTTGATCTTGAATTTCATTTCTTATTGATATTAGTTGTTGAATTCAAAATTAGAGGCAGCCTCCCCCAACTTTTCTCATTAGCAATGCTCCTCTTTTGACTCCAAACACACTTTTTGACACACATTGATCATGAAATTAACACATGTGGCTAAACAACCTAGTATATTGATTGAATTAAACAAGTATAAAGACCATTAAAACTCTAAATCAATTGAAATCCGTCAAATCAAACGAGTCATTGATCATGGTTTGCATTCTGTACAAAATGTGAAATGGTTTAATTCTTAAATCACGAGACATTCTAAATACCTTATGTAAATTAGGCTCGTGTGATTTGTTACTAGGACTATTTTTTTCATGCAACAACCTTGAAATTAAATTTTTGTTTCATCCTTAAATGACTATATTTATTATGAAAAAAATGCCCATGGACCACCTATAACATGAATTCTTTCAATTTAACAAACAATGGAGTCCTTGACCTTGAATTTCATTTCTTATTGATTTTTAGTTGTTGAATTCAAAATGAGAGACAGCCGCCCATCATTTCTCATTAGCAATGCCCTTTTTTTGACTCCAAACACACTTTTTGACACATTGATCATGAAATTAACACACATGTGGCTAAACAACCTAATATATTGATTGAATCAAACAAGTATAAAGACCATTAAAACTCAAAATCTATTTAAATCCGTCAATCAAACGAGTCATTCATCATGGTTTGCATTCTGTACAAATGTGAAATGGTTTAATTCTTAAATCACCAGACATTCTAAATACCTTATGTAAATTAGGCTCCTCTTATTGTTACCAGGACTATTTATCATGCAATAACCTTGAAATTAAATTTTTCCTTCATTCTTAATGACTATATTTGTTATGAAAAAAAAATGACCATGGACCATCTATAAACATGAATCCATTCAATTTAAACAAACAATGGAGTACTTGATCTTGAATTTCATTTCTCATTGATATTAATTATTGAATTCAAAAAAATTAGAGAATGCCTCCCATCGTTTCTCATTAGCAGTGCCCTCGTCTTTTGACTCCAAACACACTTTTTGACACATTGATCATGAAATTAACACATGTGGCTAAACAACCTAGTATATTGATTGAATCAAACAAGTATAAAGACCATTAAAACTCTAAATCTAAATAAATCCGTCAATCAAAGGAGTCATTCGTCATTATTTGCATTCCGTACAAATGTGAACAGGTTTAATTCTTAAGCCATGAGACATTCTAATCACCTCATGTGAATTAGGCTCCTCTTATTGTTACCAAGACTATTTTTCATGCAATAACCTTGAAATAAAATTTTGCTTCATCCTTACTGACTATATTTGTTATGAAAAAAATGCCCATTGACCATCTATAACATGAATTCTTTTAATTTAACAAACAATAGAGTCCTTGATCTTGAATTTCATTTCTTATTGATATTAGTTGTTTAATTCAAAATTAGAGACAGCCTCCCAACTTTTCTCATTAGCAATGCTCCTCTTTTGACTCCAAACACACTTTTTGTCATTGATCATGGTTTGCATTCTGTACAAATGTGAAATGGTTTAATTCTTAAATCACGAGACATTCTAAATACCTTATGTAAATTAGGCTCGTCTGATTGTTACTAATACTATTTTTCATGCAACAACCTTGAAATTAAATTTTGTTTCATCCTTAAAGACTATATTTATTATGAAAAAAATGCCCATGGACCACCTATAACATGAATTCTTTCAATTTCACAAACAATGGAGTCCTTGACCTTGAATTTCATTTCTTATTGATATTAGTTGTTGAATTCAAAATTAGAGACAGCCTCCCATCATTTCTCATTAGCAATGCTCCTCTTTTGACTCCAAACACACTTTTTGACACATTGATCATGAAATTAACACATGTGGCTAAACAACCTAGTATATTGATTGAATGAAATAAGTATAAAGACCATTAAAACTCTAAATCTAATTAAATCCGTCAATCAAAGGAGTCATTAGTCATTATTTGCATTCCGTACAAATGTGAATAGGTTTAATTCTTAAGCCATGAGACATTCTAATCACCTCATGTGAATTAGGCTCCTCTTATTGTTACCAAGACTATTTTTCATACAATAACATTCAAATAAAGTCTTGCTTCATTCTTAGTGACTTTATTTGTTATGAAAAAAAGGCCCAAGGACCATCTATAACATGAATTCATTCAATTTAACAAACAATGGAGTCCTTGATCTTGAATTTCATTTCTTGTCGATATTAGTTGTTGAATTCAAAATTAGAGACAGCCTCCCATCATTTCTCATTAGCATTGCTCCTCTTATGACTCCAAACACACTTTTTGACAGATTGATCATGAAATTAACACATGTGGCTAAACAACCTAGTATATTGATTGAATCAAACAAGTATAAAGACCATTAGAACTCTAAATCTAATAAAATCCGTCAATCAAATGAGTCATTCATCATTATTTGCATTCCGTACAAATGTGAACAGGTTTAATTCTAAAGCCACGAGACATTCTAATCACCTCATGTGAATTAGGCTCCTCTTATTGTTACCAGGACTATTTTTCATGCAATAACCTTGAAGTAAAATTTTGCTTCATCCTTAGTGACTTTATTTGTTATGAAAAAAAGGCCCATGGACCATCTATAACATGAATTCATTCAATTTAACAAACAATGGAGTCCTTGATCTTGAATTTCATTTCTTGTTGATATTAGTTGAATTCAAAATTAGAGACAGTGTCCCATCATTTCTCATTAGCAATGCTCCTCTTTTGACTCCAAACACACTTTTTTTGACACATTGATCAAGAAATTAAACACATGTGGCTAAAACAACCTAGTATATTGATTGAATGAAACAAGTATAAAGACCATTAAAAACTCTAAATCTAATTAAATCCGTCAATCAAAGGAGTCATTCGTCATTATTTGCATTCCGTACAAATGTGAACAGGTTTAATTCTTAAGCCATGAGACATTCTAATCACCTCATGTGAATTAGGCTCCTCTTATTGTTACCAAGACTATTTTTCATGCAATAACTTTGAAATAAAATTTTGCTTCATCCTTACTGACTATATTTGTTATGAAAAAAATGCCCATGGACCATCTATAACATGAATTCTTTCAATTTAACAAACAATAGAATCCTTGATCTTGAATTTCATTTCTTATTGATTTTAATTGTTGAATTCAAAATTAGAGACAGCCCCCCATCATTTCTCATTAGCAGTGCTCCTCTTTTCACTCCAAACACACTTTTTGACACATTGATCATGAAATTAACACATGTGGCTAAACAACCTACTATATTGATTGAATCAAACAAGTATAAAGACCATTAAAACTCTAAATCTAAATAAATCCGTCAATCAAAGGAGTCATTCGTCATTATTTGCATTCCGTACAAATGTGAACAGGTTTAATTCTTAAGCCACGAGACATTCTAATCACCTCAAATGAATTAGGCTCCTCTCATTGTTACCAGGACTATTTTTCATGCAATAACCTTGAAATAAAATTTTGCTTCATCCTTACTGACTATATTTATTATGAAAAAAATGCCCATGGACCATCTATAACATGAATTCTTTCAATTTAACAAACAATGGAGTCCTTGATCTCTAATTTCATTTCTTGCTGATATGAGTTGTTGAATTCAAAATTAGAGACAGCCTCCAATCATTTCTCATTAGCAATGCTCCTCTTTTGACTACAAACACACTTTTTGACACATTGATCATGAAATTAACACATGTGGCTAAACAACCTAGTATATTGATCGAATGAAACAAGTATAAAGACCATTAAAACTGTAATTCTAATTAAATCCGTCAATCAAAGGAGTCATTCATCATTATTTGCCTTCCGTACAAATATGAATAGGTTTAATTCTGAGGTCACGAGACATTCTAATCACCTCATGTGAATTAGGCTCCTCTTATTGTTACCAGGACTATTTTTCATGCAATAACCTTGAAATAAAGTTTTGCTTCATTCTTAGTGACTTTATTTGTTATGAAAAGAAGGCCCATGGACCATATATAACATGAATTCATTCAATTTAACAAACAATGGAGTCCTTGATCTTGAATTTCATTTCTTGTTGATATTAGTTGTTGAATTCAAAATTAGAGACAGCCTCCCATCATTTCTCATTAGCAATGCTCCTCTTTTGACTCCAAACACACTTTTTGACACATTGATCATGAAATTAACACATGTGGCTAAACAACCTAGTATATTGATTGAATGAAATAAGTATAAAGACCATTAAAACTCTAAATCTAATTAAATCCGTCAATCAAAGGAGTCATTAGTCATTATTTGCATTCCGTACAAATGTGAATAGGTTTAATTCTTAAGCCATGAGACATTCTAATCACCTCATGTGAATTAGGCTCCTCTTATTGTTACCAAGACTATTTTTCATACAATAACATTCAAATTAAAGTTCTTGCTTCATTCTTAGTGACTTTATTTGTTATGAAAAAAAAGCCCCAAGGACCATCTATAACATGAATTCATTCAATTTAACAAACAATGGAGTCCTTGATCTTGAATTTCATTTCTTGTCGATATTAGTTGTTGAATTCAAAATTAGAGACAGCCTCCCATCATTTCTCATTAGCATTGCTCCTCTTATGACTCCAAACACACTTTTTGACAGATTGATCATGAAATTAACACATGTGGCTAAACAACCTAGTATATTGATTGAATCAAACAAGTATAAAGACCATTAGAACTCTAAATCTAATAAAATCCGTCAATCAAATGAGTCATTCATCATTATTTGCATTCCGTACAAATGTGAACAGGTTTAATTCTAAAGCCACGAGACATTCTAATCACCTCATGTGAATTAGGCTCCTCTTATTGTTACCAGGACTATTTTTCATGCAATAACCTTGAAGTAAAATTTTGCTTCATCCTTAGTGACTTTATTTGTTATGAAAAAAAGGCCCATGGACCATCTATAACATGAATTCATTCAATTTAACAAACAATGGAGTCCTTGATCTTGAATTTCATTTCTTGTTGATATTAGTTGAATTCAAAATTAGAGACAGTGTCCCATCATTTCTCATTAGCAATGCTCCTCTTTTGACTCCAAACACACTTTTTGACACATTGATCAAGAAATTAACACATGTGGCTAAACAACCTAGTATATTGATTGAATGAAACAAGTATAAAGACCATTAAAACTCTAAATCTAATTAAATCCGTCAATCAAAGGAGTCATTCGTCATTATTTGCATTCCGTACAAATGTGAACAGGTTTAATTCTTAAGCCATGAGACATTCTAATCACCTCATGTGAATTAGGCTCCTCTTATTGTTACCAAGACTATTTTTCATGCAATAACTTTGAAATAAAATTTTGCTTCATCCTTACTGACTATATTTGTTATGAAAAAAATGCCCATGGACCATCTATAACATGAATTCTTTCAATTTAACAAACAATAGAATCCTTGATCTTGAATTTCATTTCTTATTGATTTTAATTGTTGAATTCAAAATTAGAGACAGCCCCCCATCATTTCTCATTAGCAGTGCTCCTCTTTTCACTCCAAACACACTTTTTGACACATTGATCATGAAATTAACACATGTGGCTAAACAACCTACTATATTGATTGAATCAAACAAGTATAAAGACCATTAAAACTCTAAATCTAAATAAATCCGTCAATCAAAGGAGTCATTCGTCATTATTTGCATTCCGTACAAATGTGAACAGGTTTAATTCTTAAGCCACGAGACATTCTAATCACCTCAAATGAATTAGGCTCCTCTCATTGTTACCAGGACTATTTTTCATGCAATAACCTTGAAATAAAATTTTGCTTCATCCTTACTGACTATATTTATTATGAAAAAAAATGCCCATGGACCATCTATAACATGAATTCTTTCAATTTAACAAACAATGGAGTCCTTGATCTCTAATTTCATTTCTTGCTGATATGAGTTGTTGAATTCAAAATTAGAGACAGCCTCCAATCATTTCTCATTAGCAATGCTCCTCTTTTGACTACAAACACACTTTTTGACACATTGATCATGAAATTAACACATGTGGCTAAACAACCTAGTATATTGATCGAATGAAACAAGTATAAAGACCATTAAAATTGTAATTCTAATTAAATCCGTCAATCAAAGGAGTCATTCATCATTATTTGCCTTCCGTACAAATATGAATAGGTTTAATTCTGAGGTCACGAGACATTCTAATCACCTCATGTGAATTAGGCTCCTCTTATTGTTACCAGGACTATTTTTCATGCAATAACCTTGAAATAAAGTTTTGCTTCATTCTTAGTGACTTTATTTGTTATGAAAAGAAGGCCCATGGACCATATATAACATGAATTCATTCAATTTAACAAACAATGGAGTCCTTGATCTTGAATTTCATTTCTTGTTGATATTAGTTGTTGAATTCAAAATTAGAGACAGCCTCCCATCATTTCTCATTAGCAATGCTCCTCTTTTGACTCCAAACACACTTTTTGACACATTGATCATGAAATTAACACATGTGGCTAAACAACCTAGTATATTGATTGAATGAAATAAGTATAAAGACCATTAAAACTCTAAATCTAATTAAATCCGTCAATCAAAGGAGTCATTAGTCATTATTTGCATTCCGTACAAATGTGAATAGGTTTAATTCTTAAGCCATGAGACATTCTAATCACCTCATGTGAATTAGGCTCCTCTTATTGTTACCAAGACTATTTTTCATACAATAACATTCAAATAAAGTCTTGCTTCATTCTTAGTGACTTTATTTGTTATGAAAAAAAGGCCCAAGGACCATCTATAACATGAATTCATTCAATTTAACAAACAATGGAGTCCTTGATCTTGAATTTCATTTCTTGTCGATATTAGTTGTTGAATTCAAAATTAGAGACAGCCTCCCATCATTTCTCATTAGCATTGCTCCTCTTATGACTCCAAACACACTTTTTGACAGATTGATCATGAAATTAACACATGTGGCTAAACAACCTAGTATATTGATTGAATCAAACAAGTATAAAGACCATTAGAAATCTAAATCTAATAAAATCCGTCAATCAAATGAGTCATTCATCATTATTTGCATTCCGTACAAATGTGAACAGGTTTAATTCTAAAGCCACGAGACATTCTAATCACCTCATGTGAATTAGGCTCCTCTTATTGTTACCAGGACTATTTTTCATGCAATAACCTTGAAGTAAAATTTTGCTTCCTTATGACCTTATTTGACTTTATTTGTTATGAAAAAAAGGCCCATGGACCATCTATAACATGAATCCATTCAATTTAACAAACAATGGAGTCCTTGATCTTGAATTTCATTTCTTGTTGATATTAGTTGAATTCAAAATTAGAGACAGTGTCCCATCATTTCTCATTAGCAATGCTCCTCTTTTGACTCCAAACACACTTTTTGACACATTGATCAAGAAATTAACACATGTGGCTAAACAACCTAGTATATTGATTGAATGAAACAAGTATAAAGACCATTAAAACTCTAAATCTAATTAAATCCGTCAATCAAAGGAGTCATTCGTCATTATTTGCATTCCGTACAAATGTGAACAGGTTTAATTCTTAAGCCATGAGACATTCTAATCACCTCATGTGAATTAGGCTCCTCTTATTGTTACCAAGACTATTTTTCATGCAATAACTTTGAAATAAAATTTTGCTTCATCCTTACTGACTATATTTGTTATGAAAAAAATGCCCATGGACCATCTATAACATGAATTCTTTCAATTTAACAAAACAATAGAATCCTTGATCTTGAATTTCATTTCTTATTGATTTTAATTGTTGAATTCAAAATTAGAGACAGCCCCCCATCATTTCTCATTAGCAGTGCTCCTCTTTTCACTCCAAACACACTTTTTGACACATTGATCATGAAATTAACACATGTGGCTAAACAACCTACTATATTGATTGAATCAAACAAGTATAAAGACCATTAAAACTCTAAATCTAAATAAATCCGTCAATCAAAGGAGTCATTCGTCATTATTTGCATTCCGTACAAATGTGAACAGGTTTAATTCTTAAGCCACGAGACATTCTAATCACCTCAAATGAATTAGGCTCCTCTCATTGTTACCAGGACTATTTTTCATGCAATAACCTTGAAATAAAATTTTGCTTCATCCTTACTGACTATATTTATTATGAAAAAAATGCCCATGGACCATCTATAACATGAATTCTTTCAATTTAACAAACAATGGAGTCCTTGATCTCTAATTTCATTTCTTGCTGATATGAGTTGTTGAATTCAAAATTAGAGACAGCCTCCAATCATTTCTCATTAGCAATGCTCCTCTTTTGACTACAAACACACTTTTTGACACATTGATCATGAAATTAACACATGTGGCTAAACAACCTAGTATATTGATCGAATGAAACAAGTATAAAGACCATTAAAACTGTAATTCTAATTAAATCCGTCAATCAAAGGAGTCATTCATCATTATTTGCCTTCCGTACAAATATGAATAGGTTTAATTCTGAGGTCACGAGACATTCTAATCACCTCATGTGAATTAGGCTCCTCTTATTGTTACCAGGACTATTTTTCATGCAATAACCTTGAAATAAAGTTTTGCTTCATTCTTAGTGACTTTATTTGTTATGAAAAGAAGGCCCATGGACCATATATAACATGAATTCATTCAATTTAACAAACAATGGAGTCCTTGATCTTGAATTTCATTTCTTGTTGATATTAGTTGTTGAATTCAAAATTAGAGACAGCCTCCCATCATTTCTCATTAGCAATGCTCCTCTTTTGACTCCAAACACACTTTTTGACACATTGATCATGAAATTAACACATGTGGCTAAACAACCTCGTATATTGATTGAATCAAACAAGTATAAAGACCATTGAAACTCTAATTCTATGTAAATCCGTCAATCAAAGTAGTCATTCATCATTATTTGCCTTCCCTACAAATATGAACAGGTTTAATTCTGAAGTCACGACACATTCTAATCACCTCATGTGAATTAGGCTCCACTTATTGTTGCCAGCACTATTTTTCAAGCAATAACCTTGAAATAAAGTGTTGCTTCATCCTTAGTGACTTTATTTGTTATGAAAAAAATGCCCATGGACCATCTATAACATGAATTCATTCAATTTAACAAACAATGGTGTCCTGGATCTTGAATTTCATTTCTTGTTGATTTTAATTGTTGAATTCGAAATTAGAGACAGCCTCCTATCATTTCTCATTAGCGATGCTCCTCTTTTAACTGCAAACACACTTATTGATACATTGATCATGAAATTAACACATGTGGCTAAACAACCTAGTATATTGATTGAATCAAACAAGTATAAAGACCATTAAAATTCTAAATCTAATTAAATCTGTCAATCAAAGGAGTCATTCATCATTATTTGCATTCCATACAAATGTGAACAGGTTTAATTCTTAAGCCACGACACATTATAATCACCTCATGTGAATTAGGCTCCTCTTATTGTTACCAGGACTATTTTTCAAGCAATAACCTTGAAATAAAATTTTGCTTCATCCTTAGTGACTATATTTGTTATGAAAAAAAGGCCCATGGACCATCTATAACATGAATTCATTCAATTTAACAAACAATGGAGTCCTTGATCTTGAATTTCCTTTCTTGTTGATATTAGTTGTTGAATTCAAAATTAGAGACAGCCTCCCATCATTTCTCATTAGCAATGCTCCTCTTTTGACTCCAAACACACTTTTTGACACATTGATCATGAAATTAACAGATGTGGCCAAACAACCTAGTATATTGATTGAATCAAACAAGTATAAAGACCATTAAACCTCTAAATATAATTAAATCCGTCAATCAAAGGAGTCATTCATCATTATTTACATTCCGTACAAATGTGAACAGGTTTAATTCTTAAGCCACGAGACATTCTAATCACCTCATGTGAATTAGGCTCCTCTAATTGTTACCAGGACTATTTTTCATATTTCACGCAATAACCTTGAAATATAATTTTGCTTCATCCTTAGTGACTATATTTGTTATGAAAATAAGGCCCATGTACCATCTATAACATGAATTCATTCAATTTAACAAACAATGGAGTCCTTGATCTTGAATTTCATTTCGCATTGATATTTATTGTTGAATTCAAAATTAGAAAATGCCTCCCATCATTTCTCATTAGCAATGCTCGTCTTTTGACTCCAAACACACTTTTTGACACATTAATCATGAAATTCACACATGTGGCTAAACAACCTAGTATATTGATTGTATCAAACAAGTATAAAGACCATTAAAACTCTAAATCTAATTAAATCCGTCAATCAAACGAGCCATTCATCATTATTTGCATTCCGTACAAATGTGAACAGGTTTAATTCTTAAGCCACGAGACATTCTAATCACCACATATGAATTAGGCTCCTCTTATTGTTACCAGGACTATTTTTCATGCAATAACCTTGAAATAAAAGTTTGCTTCATCCTTACTGACTATATTTGTTATGAAAAAAATGCCCATGGACCATATATAACATGAATTCTTTCAATTTAACAAACAATCAAGTCCTTGATCTTGAATTTCATTTCTTGTTGATATTAGTTGTTGAATTCAAAATTAGAGACAGCCTTCCATCATTTCTCATTAGCAATGCTCCTCTTTTGACTGCAAACACACTTTTTCACACATTGATCATGAAATTAACACATGTGGCTAAACAACCTAGTATATTGATTGAATCAAACAAGTATAAAGACCATTAAAACTCTAAATCAAATTAAATCCGTCAATCAAAGGATTCATTCATCATTATTTGCATTCCGTACAAATGTGAACAGGTTTAATTCTTAAGCCACGATACATTCTAATCACCTCACATGAATTAGGCTCCTCTTATTGTTACCAGGACTATTTTTCAGGCAACAACCTTGAAATAAAATTTTGCTTCATCCTTACTGACTATATTTTTTATGAAAATAAGGCCCATGGACCATCTATAACATGAATTCATTCAATTTAACAAACAATGGAGTCCTTGATCTTGAATTTCATTTCTTATTGATATTAATTGTTCAATTCAAAATTAGAGAATGGCTCCCATCATTTCTCATTAGCAATGCTCCTCTTTTGACTCGAAACACACTTTTTGACACATTGATCATGAAATTAAAACATGTGGCTAAACAACCTAGTGTATTGATTGAATCAAAAAAGTATAAAGACCATTAAAACACTAAATCTATTGAAATCCGTCAATCAAACGAGTCATTCATCATGGTTTGCATTCTGTACAAATGTGAAATGGTTTAATTCTTAAATCACCAGACATTCTAAATACCTTATGTAAATTAGGCTCCTCTTATTGTTACCAGGACTATTTATCATGCAATAACCTTGAAATTAAATTTTGCTTCATTCTTAATGACTATATTTGTTATGAAAAAAATGACCATGGACCATCTATAACATGAATCCGTTCAATTTAACAAACAACGGAGTACTTGATCTTCAATTTCATTTCTCATTGATATTAATTATTGAATTCAAAATTAGAGAATGCCTCCCATCGTTTCTCATTAGCAGTGCCCGTCTTTTGACTCCAAACACACTTTTTGACACATTGATCATGAAATTAACACATGTGGCTAAACAACCTAGTATATTGATTGAATCAAACAAGTATAAAGACCATTTAAACTCTAAATCAATTTAAATCCGTCAATGAAACGAGCCATTCATCATGGTTTGCATTCTGCACAAATGTGAACAGGCTTAATTCTTAAATCATGAGACATTCTAATCACCTCATGTGAATTAGGCTCCTATTATTGTTACTAGGACTATTTTTCATGCAATAACCTTGAAATAAAATTTTGCTTCATCCTTAATGACTATATTTGTTATGAAAAGAATGCCCATGGACCATCTATAACATGAATTCATTCAATTTAACAAACAATGGTGTCCTTGATCTTGAATTTCATTTCTTATTGATATTAATTATTGAATTCAAAATTTGAGAATGTCTCCCATCGTTTCTCATTAGCAATGCTCCTTTTTGACTCCAAACACACTTTTTCACACATTGATCATGAAATTAACACATGTGTCTAAACAACCTAGTATATTGATTGAATCAAACAAGTATAAAGACCATTAAAACTCTAAATCTAATTAAATACATCAATCAAAGGAGTCATTCATCATTATTTGCTTTCCGTACAAATGTGAACAGGTTTAATTCTGAAGTCACGAGACATTCTAATCACCTCATGTGAATTAGGCTCCTCTTATTGTTACCAGGACTATTTTTCTTGCAATAACCTTGAAATAAAATTTTGCTTCATCCTTAGTGACTTTATTTGTTATGAAAAAAAGGCCCATGGACCATCTATAAGATGAATTCATTCAATTTAACAAACAATGGAGTCCTTGATCTTCAATTTCATTTCTTATAAATATTAGTTGTTGAATTCAAAATTAGAGACAGCCTCCCATCATTTCTCATTAGCAATGCTCCTCTTTTGACTCCAAACACACTTTTTGACATATTGATCATGAAATTAACACATGTGCCTAAACAACCTAGTATATTGATTGAATGAAACAAGTATAAAGACCATTAAAACTCTAAATCTATTGAAATCCGTCAATCAAACGAGTCATCCATCATGGTTTGCATTCTGTACAAATGTGAAATGGTTTAATTCTTAAATCAGGAGACATTCTAATCACCTCATGTGAATTAGGCTCCTTTTATTGTTACCAGGACTATTTTTCATGCAATAACCTTGAAATAAAATTTTGCTTCATCCTTAATGTCTATATTCGTTATGAAAAAAATGCCCATGGACCATCTATAACATGAATTCATTCAATTTAACAAACAATGGAGTCCTGGATCTTGAATTTCATTTCTTATTGATATTAATTGTTGAATTCAAAATTAGCGACAGCCTCCCATCATTTGTCATTAGCAATGCTCCTCTTTTGACTGCAAACACACTTTTTGACACATTGATCATGAAATTAACACATGTGGCTAAACAACCTAGTATATTGATTGAATCAAACAAGAATAAAGACCATTAAAACTCTGAATCTATTTAAATCCGTCAATCAAACGAGTCATTCATCACAGTTTGCATTGTGTACAAATGTCAACTGGTTTAATTCTTATATCACGAGACATTCTAAATACCTTATGTAAATTAGGCTTCTCTTATTGTTTCGAGGACTATTTTTCATGCAATGACCTTGAAATTAAATTTTGCTTCATCCTTAATGACTATATTTGTTATGAAAACAATGCCATGGACCATCTATCACATGAATTCATTCATTTTAACAAACAATGGAGTCCTGGAACTTGAATTTCATTTGTTATTGATATTAATTGTTGAATTCAAAATTAGCGACAGCCTCCCATCATTTCTCATTAGCAATGCTCCTCTTTTGACTGCAAACACACTTTTTGACACATTGATCATGAAATTAACACATGTGGCGAAACAACCTAGTATATTGATTGAATCAAACAAGTATAAATACCATTAAAACTCTAAATCTAATTAAATCCGTCAATCAAAGGATTCATTCATCATTATTTGCATTCCGCACAAATGTGAACAGGTTTAATTCTTAAGCCACGATACATTCTAACCACCTCACGTGAATTAGGCTCCTCTTATTGTTACCAGGACTATTTTTCAGGCAACAACCTTGAAATAAAATTTTGCTTCATCCTTAGTGACTATATGTTTTATGAAAATAAGGCCTATGGACCATCTATAACATGAATTCATTCAATTTAACAAACAATGGGGTCCTTGATCTTGAATTTCATTTCTTATTGATATTAATTGTTCAATTCAAAATTAGAGAATGGCTCCCATCATTTCTCATTAGCAATGCTCCTCTTTTGACTGCAAACACACTTTTTGACACATTGATCATGAAATTAACACATGTGGCTAAACAACCTATTATATTGATTGAATCAAACAAGTATAAAGACCATTAAAACCCTAATAAATCTATTTAAATCCGTCAATCAAACTAGTCATTCATCATGGTTTGCATTCCCTACAAATGTGAACAGGTTTAATTCTTAAATCAGGAGACATTCTAATCACCTAATGTGAATTAGGCTCATTTTATTGTTACCAGGACTATTTTTCATCCAATAACCTTGAAATTAAATTTTACTTGATCCATAAAGACTATATTTGTTATGAAAAAAATTCCCATAGACCATCTATAATATGTATTCATTCAATTTAACAAACAATGGAGTCCTGGATCTTGAATTTCATTTCCAATTGATATTAATTGTTGAATTCAAAATTAGCGACAGCTTCCCATCATTTCTCATTAGCAACGCTCCTCTTTTGACTCCAAACAAACTTTTTGACACATTGATCATGAAATTAACACATGTGGCTAAACAACCTAGTATGTTGATTGAATCAAACAAGTTTAAAGACCATTAAAACCCTAAATCTATTTAAATCCGTCAATCAAACTAGTCATTCATCATGGTTTGCATTCCCTACAAATGTCAACAGGTTTAATTCTTAAATTAGCAGACATTCTAATCACCTAATGTGAATTAGGCTCATTTTATTGTTACCAGGACTATTTTTCATACAATAACCTTGAAATTAAATTTTGCTTCATCCTTAATGACTATATTTGTTATGAAAAAAATTCCCATAGACCATCTATAATATGTATTCATTCAATTTAACAAACAATGGAGTCCTAGATCTTGAATTTCATTTCCAATTGATATTAATTGTTGAATTCAAAATTAGAGAGAGCCTCCCATCATTTCTCATTAGCAATGCTCCCCTTTTGACTGTAAACACACTTTTTGACACATTGATCATGAAATTAACACATGTGGCTAAACAACCTAGTATATTGATTGAATCAAACAAGTATAAAGACCATTAAAACTCTAATTCTAATTAAATCCGTCAATCAAAGGAGTCATCCATCATTATTTGCATTCCGTACAAATGTGAACAGGTTTAATTCTTCAGCCACGAGATATTCTAATCACCTCATGTCAATTAGCCTCCTCTTATTGTTAACAGGACTATTTTTCATGCAATAACCTTGAAATAAAATTTTACTTCATCCTTAGTGACTATATTTGTTATGAAAATAGGGTGCATGGACCCTCAATAAAATGAATTCATTCAATTTAACAAACAATGGAGTCCTGGATCTTGAATTTCATTTCTTATTGATATTAATTGTTGAATTCAAAATTAGAGAATGGCTCCCATCATTTCTCATTAGCAATGCTCCTCTTTTGACTCGAAACACACATTTTGACACATTGATCATGAAATTAACACATGTGGCTAAACAACGTAGTATATTGATTGAATCAAACAAGTATAAAGACCATTAAAACCCTAAATCTATTTAAATCCGTCAATCAAACTAGTCATTCATCATGGTTTGCATTCCCTACAAATGTCAACAGGTTTAATTCTTAAATCAGGCGACATTTTAATCACCTAATGTGAATTAGGCTCATTTTATTGTTACCAGGACAATTATTCATCCAATAACCTTGAAATTAAATTTTGCTTCATCCTTAATGACTATATTTGTTATGAAAAAAATTCCCATAGACCATCTATAATATGTATTCATTCAATTTAACAAACAATGGAGTCTTGGATCTTGAATTTCATTTCCAATTGATATTAATTGTTGAATTCAAAATTAGAGACAGCCTCCCATTATTTCTCATTAGCAATGCTCCTCTTTTGACTGTAAACACACTTTTTGACACATTGATCATGAAATTAACACATGTCGCTAAACAACCTAGTATGTTGATTGAATTAAACAAGTATAAAGACCATTAAAACTCTAATTCTAACTAAATCCGTCAATCAAAGGAGTCATTCATCATTATTTGCATTCTGTACAAATGTGAACAGGTTTAATTCTTCAGGCACGAGACATTCTAATTAGCTCATGTGAATTAGGCTCCTCTTATTGTTACCAGGACTATTTTTCATGCAATAACCTTGAAATAAAATTTTACTTCATCCTTAGTGACTATATTTGTTATGAAAATACGGCGCATGGATCCTCAATAACATGAATTCATTCAATTTAACAAACAATGGAGACCTGGATCTTGAATTTCATTTCTTATTGATATTAATTGTTGAATTCATAATTAGAGAATGGCTCCCATCATTTCTCATTAGCAATGCTCCTCTTTTGACTCGAAACACACTTTTTGACACATTTATCATGAAATTAAAACATGTGGCTAAACAACCTAGTGTATTGATTGAATCAAAAAAGTATAAAGACCATTAAAACACTAAATCTATTGAAATCCGTCAATCAAACGAGTCATTCATCATGGTTTGCATTCTGTACAAATGTGAAATGGTTTAATTCTTAAATCACCAGACATTCTAAATACCTTATGTAAATTAGGCTCCTCTTATTGTTACTAGGCTATTTATCATGCAATAACCTTGAAATTAAATTTTGCTTCATTCCTAATGACTATATTTGTTATGAAACAAATGACCATGGACCATCTATAACATGAATTCATTCAATTTAACAAACAATAGAGTACTTGATCTTGAATTTCATTTCTCATTGATATTAATTATTGAATTCAAAATTAGAGAATGCCTCCCATCGTTTCTCATTAGCAGTGTCTGTCTTTTGACTCCAAACACACTTTTTGACACATTGATCATGAAATTAACACATGTGGCTAAACAACCTAGTATATTGATTGAATCAAACAAGTATAAAGACCATTAAAACTCTAAATCTAATTAAATACATCAATCAAAGGACTCATTCATCATTATTTGCTTTCCGTACAAATGTGAACAGGTTTAATTCTGAAGTCACGAGACATTCTAATCACCTCATGTGAATTAGGCTCCTCTTATTGTTACCAGGACTATTTTTCATGCAATAACCTTGAAATAAAATTTTGCTTCATCCTTAGTGACTTTATTGGTTATGAAAAAAAGGCCCATGGACCATCTATAAGATGAATTCATTCAATTTAACAAACAATGGAGTCCTTGATCTTCAATTTCATTTCTTATAAATATTAGTTGTTGAATTCAAAATTAGAGACAGCCTCCCATCATTTCTCATTAGCAATGCTCCTCTTTTGACTCCAAACACACTTTTTGACATATTGATCATGAAATTAACACATGTGCCTAAACAACCCAGTATATTGATTGAATCAAATAAGTATAAAGACCATTAAAACTCTAAATCTATTGAAATCCGTCAATCAAACGAGTCATCCATCATGGTTTGCATTCTGTACAAATGTGAAATGGTTTAATTCTTAAATCAGGAGACATTCTAATCACCTTATGTGAATTAGGCTCCTTTTATTGTTACCAGGACTATTTTTCATGCAATAACCTTGAAATAAAATTTTGCTTCATCCTTAATGTCTATATTCGTTATGAAAAAAAGGCCCATGGACCATCTATAAGATGAATTCATTCAATTTAACAAAAAATGGAGTCCTTGATCTTCAATTTCATTTCTTATAAATATTAGTTGTTGAATTCAAAATTAGAGACAGCCTCCCATCATTTCTCATTAGCAATGCTCCTCTTTTGACTCCAAACACACTTTTTGACATATTGATCATGAAATTAACACATGTGCCTAAACAACCTAGTATATTGATTGAATCAAACAAGTATAAAGACCATTAAAACTCTAAATCTATTGAAATCCGTCAATCAAACGAGTCATCCATCATGGTTTGCATTCTGTACAAATGTGAAATGGTTTAATTCTTAAATCAGGAGACATTCTAATCACCTTATGTGAATTAGGCTCCTTTTATTGTTACCAGGACTATTTTTCATGCAATAACCTTGAAATAAAATTTTGCTTCATCCTTAATGTCTATATTCGTTATGAAAAAAAGGCCCATGGACCATCTATAAGATGAATTCATTCAATTTAACAAACAATGGAGTACTTGATCTTGAATTTCATTTCTCATTGATATTAATTATTGAATTCAAAATTAGAGAATGCCTCCCATCGTTTCTCATTAGTAGTGCCCGTCTTTTGACTCCAAACACACTTTTTGACACATTGATCATGAAATTAACACATGTGGCTAAACAAGCTAGTATATTGATTGAATCAAACAAGTATAAAGACCATTAAAACTCTAAATCAATTTAAATCCGTCAATCAAACGGGCCATTCATCATGGTTTGCATTCCGCACAAATGTGAACAGGTTTAATTCTTAAATCATGAGACATTCTAATCACCTCATGTGAATTAGGCTCCTCATATTGTTACTAGGACTATTTTTCATGCAATAACCTTGAAATAAAATTTTGCTTCATCCTTAATGACTATATTTGTTATGAAAAGAATGCCCATGGACCATCTATAACATGAATTCATTCAATTTAACAAACAATGGAGTCCTTGATCTTGAATTTCATTTCTTATTGATATTAATTGTTGAATTCAAAATTAGAGAATGTCTCCCATCGTTTCTCATTAGCAATGCTCCTTTTTGACTCCAAACACACTTTTTCACACATTGATCATGAAATTAACACATGTGGCTAAACAACCTAGTATATTGATTCAATCAAACAAGTATAAAGACCATTAAAACTCTAAATCTAATTAAATTCGTCAATCAAAGGAGTCATTCATCATTATTTGCATTCCATACAAATGTGAACAGGTTTAATTCTGAAGTCACGAGACATTCTAATCACCTCATGTGAATTAGGCTCCTCTTAATGTTACCAGGACTATTTTTCATGCAATAACCTTGAAATAAAATTTTGCTTCATCCTTACTGACTATATTTGTTATGAAAAAAAGGCCCATGGACCATCTATAAGATGAATTCATTCAATTTAACAAACAATGGAGTCCTTGATCTTCAATTTCATTTCTTATAAATATTAGTTGTTGAATTCAAAATTAGAGACAGCCTCCCATCATTTCTCATTAGCAATGCTCCTCTTTTGACGCCAAACACACTTTTTGACATATTGATCATGAAATTAACACATGTGGCTAAACAACCTAGTATATTGATTGAATCAAACAAGTATAAAGACCATTAAAACTCTAAATCTATTTAAGTTCGTCAATCAAAGGAGTCATTCATCATGGTTTGCATTCCGTACAAATGTGAATAGGTTTAATTCTTAAATCAGGAGACATTCTAATCACCTAATGTGAATTAGGCTCCTTTTATTGTTACCAGGACTATTTTTCATGCAATAACCTTGAAATAAAATTTTGCTTCATCGTTAATGTCTATATTCGTTATGAAAAAAATGCCCATGGACCATTTATAACATGAATTCATTCAATTTAACAAACAATGGAGTCCTGCATCTTGAATTTCATTTCTTATTGATTTTAATTGTTGAATTCAAAATTAGAGACAGCCTCCCATCATTTCTGAATAGCAATGGTCCTCTTTTGACTGCAAACACACTTTTTGAGACATTGATCATGAAATTAACACATGTGGCTAAACAACCTAGTATATTGATTGAATCAACCAAGTATAAAGACCATTAAAACTCTAAATCTAATTAAATCCGTGAATCAAAGCAGTCATTCATCATTATTTGCATTCCGTACAAATGTGAACAGGTTTAATTCTTAAGTCACGAGACATTTTAATCACGTCATGTGAATTAGGCTCCTCTTATTGTTACCAGGACCATTTTTCATTCAATAACCGTGAAATAAAATTTTGCTTCATCCTTAGTGACTATATTTGTTATGAAAAAAATGGCCCATGGACCATCTATAACATGAATTCATTCTATTTAACAAACAATGGACTCCTTGATCTTGAATTACATTTCTTATTGATATTAATTGTTCAATTCAAAATTAGAGAATGACTCCCATCATTTCTAATTAGCAATGCTCCTCTTTTGACTCCAAACACACTTTTTGACACATTGATCATGACATTAACACATGTGGCTAAACAACCTAGTATATTGATTGAATCAAATAAGTATAAAGACCATTAAAACTCTAAATCTATTGAAATCCGTCGATCAAACGAGTCATTCATCATGGTTTGCATTCTGTACAAATGTGAAATGGTTTAATTCTTAAATCACGAGACATTCTAAATACCTTATGTAAATTAGGCTCCACTTATTGTTACCAGGACTATTTTTCATGCAATAACCTTGAAAGTAAATTTTGCTTCATCCTTAATAACTATATTTGTTATGAAAAAAATGCCCATGGACCATCTATAACATGAATTCATTCAATTTAACAAACAATGGAGTCCTTGATCTTGAATTTCATTTCTCATTGATATTAATTATTGAATTCAAAATTAGAGAATGCCTCCCATCGTTTCTCATTAGCAATGCTCGTCTTTTGACTCCAAACACACTTTTTGACACATTGATCATGAAATTAACACATGTGGCTAAACAACCTAGTATATTGATTGAATTAAACAAGTATAAAGACCATTAAAACTCTAAATCTAATTAAATCCGTCAATCAAACGAGTCATTCATCATTATTTGCATTCCGTACAAATGTGAACAGGTTTAATTCTTAAGCCACGAAACATTCTAGTCACCTCATGTGAATTAGGCTCCTCTTATTGTTACCAGGACTATTTTTCATGCAATAACCTTGAAATAAAATTTTGCTTCATCCTTACTGACTATATTTGTTATGAAAACAATGCCATGGACCATCTATCACATGAATTCATTCAATTTAACAAACAATGGAGTCCTTGATCTTCAATTTCATTTGTTATAAATATTAGTTGTTGAATTCAAAATTAGAGACAGCCTCCCATCATTTCTCATTAGCAATGCTCCTCTTTTGACTGCAAACACACTTTTTGACACATTGATCATGAAATTAACACATGTGGCTAAACAACCTAGTATATTGATTGAATCAAACAAGTATAAAGACCATTAAAACTCTAAATCTATTTAAGTTCGTAAATCAAAGGAGTCATTCATCATGGTTTGCATTCCGTACAAATGTGAACAGGTTTAATTCTTAAATCAGGAGACATTCTAATCACCTCATGTGAATTAGGCTCCTTTTATTGTTACCAGGACTATTTTTCATGCAATAACCTTGAAATAAAATTTTGCTTCATCCTTAGTGACTATATTTTTTATGAAAATAAGGCCCATGGACCATCTATAACATGAATTCATTCAATTTAACAAACAATGGAGTCCTTGATCTTGAATTTCTTTTCTTATTGATATTAATTGTTGAATTCAAAATTAGAGAATGGCTCCCATCATTTCTCGTTAGCAATGCTCCTCTTTTGACTGCAAACACACTTTTTGACACATTGATCATGAAATTAACACATGTGGCTAAACAACCTAGTATATTGATTGAATCAAACAAGTATAAAGACCATTAAAACCCTAATAAATCTATTTAAATCCGTCAATCAAACTAGTGATTCATCATGTTTTGCATTACCTACAAATGTGAACAGGTTTAATTCTTAAATCAGGAGACATTCTAATCACCTAATGTGAATTAGGCTCATTTTATTGTTACCAGGACTATTTTTAATCCAATAACCTTGAAATTAAATTTTACTTCATCCTTAATGACTATATTTGTTATGAAAAAAATTCCCATAGACCATCTATAATATGTATTCATTCAATTTAACAAACAATGGAGTCCTGGATCTTGAATTTCATTTCCAATTGATATTAATTGTTGAATTCAAAATTAGAGACAGCGTCCCATCATTTCTCATTAGCAATGCTCCTCTTTTGACTGCAAACACACTTTTTGACACATTGATCGTGAAATTAACACACGTGGCTAAACAAACTAGTATATTGATTGAATCAAACAAGTATAAAGACCATTAAAACACTAAATCTATTGAAATCCGTCAATCAAACAGGTCATTCATCATGGTTTGCATTCTGTCCAAATGTGAAATGGTTTAATTCTTACATCACGAGACATTCTAAATACCTTATGTAAATTAGGCTCCTCTTATTGTTACCAGGACTATTTTTCATGCAATGACTTTGAAATTAAATTTTGCTTCATCCTTAATGACTATATTTGTTATGAAAAAAATGCCATGGACCATCTATCACATGAATTCATTCAATTTAACAAACAATGGAGTCCTTGATCTTGAATTTCATTTCTTATTGATATTAATTGTTGAATTCAAAATTAGAGAATGGCTCCCATCATTTCTCATTTGCAATGCTCCTCTTTTGACTCGAAACACACTTTTTGACACATTGATCATGAAATTAACGCATGTGGCTAAACAACCTAGTATATTTATTGAATCAAACAAGTATAAAGACCATTAAAACCCTAATAAATCTATTTAAATCCGTCAATCAAACTAGTCATTCATCATGGTTTGCATTCCCTACAAATGTGAACAGGGTTAATTCTTAAATCAGGAGACATTCTAATCACCTAATGTTAATTAGGCTCATTTTATTGTTACCAGGACAATTTTTCATCCAATAACCTTGAAAGTAAATTTTACTTCATCCTTAATGACTATATTTGTTATGAAAAAAATTCCCATAGACCATCTATAATATGTATTCATTCAATTTAACAAACAATGGAGTCCTGGATCTTGAATTTCATTTCCAATTGATATTAATTGTTGAATTCAAAATTAGCGAGAGCCTCCCATCAATTCTCATTAGCAATGCTCGTCTTTTGACTCCAAACAAACTTTTTGACACATTGATCATGAAATTAACACATGTGGCTAAACAACCTAGTATATTGATTGAATCAAACAAGTATAAAGACCATTAAAACCCTAAATCTATTTAAATCCGTCAATCAAACTAGTCATTCAT
The DNA here is from genome assembly GCA_037897445.1 of Ceriops zippeliana. Classification (NCBI taxonomy): domain Eukaryota; kingdom Viridiplantae; phylum Streptophyta; class Magnoliopsida; order Malpighiales; family Rhizophoraceae; genus Ceriops; species Ceriops zippeliana. The sequence goes on along the minus strand of JBAPLH010001466.1, from coordinate 30,147 downwards.
CATGGTTTGCATTCCCTACAAATGTGAACAGGTTTAATTCTTAAATCAGGAGACATTCTAATCACCTAATGTGAATTAGCCTCATTTTATTGTTACCAGGACTATTTTTCATGCAATAACCTTGAAATTAAATTTTGCTTCATCTTTAACGACTATATTTGTTATGAAAAAAATGCCCATGGACCATCTATAACATGAATTCATTCAATTTAACAAACAATGGAATCCTGGATCATGAATTTCATTTCCAATTTATATTAATTATTGAATTCAAAATTAGAGACAGCCTCCCATCATTTCTCATTAGCATTGCTCCTCTTTTGACTGTAAACAAACTTTTTGACACATTGATCATGAAATTAACACATGTGGCTAAACAACCTGGTATCTTGATTGAATCAAACAAGTATAAACACCATTAAAACTCTAATTCTAATTAAATCGGTCAATCAAAGGATTCATTCATCATTATTTGCTTTACGTACAAATGTGAACAGGTTTAATTCTTCAGCCACGACACATTCTATTCACCTCATGTGAATTAGGCTCCTCTTATTGTTACTAGGTCTATTTTTCATGCAATAACCTTGAAATAAAATTTTACTTCATCCTTAGTGACTATATTTGTTATGAAAATAGGGCCCATGGACCATCAATAACATGAATTCATTCAATTTAACAAATAATGGAGTCCTGGATCTTGAATTTCATTTCTTATTGATATTAATTGTTGAATTCAAAATTAGAGAATGGCTCCCATCATTTCTCTTTAGCAATGCTCCTCTTTTGACTCCAAACACACTTTTTGACACATTGATCATGAAATTAACACATGTGGCTAAACAACCTAGTATATTGATTGAATCAAACAAGTATAAAGACCATTAAAACTCTAAATCTAATTAAATCCGTCACTCAAAGGAGTCATTCATCATTATTTGCATTCTGTACAAATGTGAACAGGTTTAATTTTGAAGTCACGAGACATTCTAATCACCTCATGTGAATTAGGCTCCTCTTATTGTTACCAGGACTATTTGTCATGCAATAACCTTGAAATAAAATTTTGCTTCATCCTTAGTGACTTTATTTGTTATGAAAAAAAGGCCCATGGACCATCTATAACATGAATTCATTCAATTTAACAAACAATGGAGTCCTTGATCGTGAATTTCATTTCTTATTGATATTAGTTGTTGGATTCAAAATTAGAGACAGCCTCCCATCATTTCTCATTAGCAATGCTCCTCTTTTGACTCCAAACACACTTTTTGACATATTGATCATGAAATTAACACATGTGGCTAAACAACCTAGTATATTGATTGAATCAAACAAGTATAAAGACCATTAAAACTCTAAATCTATTTAAGTTCGTAAATCAAACGAGTCATTCATCATGGTTTGCATTCCGTACAAATGTGAACAGGTTTAATTCTTAAATCAGGAGACATTCTAATCACCTCATGTGAATTAGGCTCCTTTTATTGTTACCAGGACTATTTTTCATGCAATAACCTTGAAATAAAATTTTGCTTCATCCTTAATGTCTATATTCGTTATGAAAAAAATGCCCATTGACCATCTATAACATGAATTCATTTAATTTAACTAACAATGGAGTCCTGGATCTTGAATTTCATTTCTTATTGATATTAATTCTTGAATTCAAAATTAGCGATAGCCTCCCATCATTTCTCATTGGCAATGCTCCTCTTTTGACTGCAAAAACACTTTTTGACACATTGATCATGAAATTAACACATGTGGCTAAACAACCTAGTATATTGATTGAATGAAACAAGAATAAAGACCATTAAAACACTAAATCTATTTAAATCCTTCAATCAAACGAGTCATTCATCACAGTTTGCATTCTGTACAAATGTGAACTGGTTTAATTCTTATATCACGAGACATTCTAAATACCTTATGTAAATTAGGCTCCTCTTATTGTTTCGAGGACTATTTTTCATGTAATGACCTTGAAATCAAATTTTGCTTCATCCTTAATGACTATATTTGTTATGAAAACAATGCCATGGACCATCTATCACATGAATTCATTCATTTTAACAAACAATGGAGTCCTGGATCTTGAATTTCATTTCTTATTGACATTAATTCTTGAATTCAAAATTAGAGACAGCCTCCCATCCGTTCTCATTAGCAATGCTCCTCTTTTGACTCCAAACACATTTTTTTTGACGCATTGATCATGAAAGTAACACATGTGGCTAAAAACCTAGTAGTATATTGATTCAATCAAACAACTATAAAGACAATTAAAACTCTAAATCTATTTAAATCCGTCAATCAAAGAAGTCATTCATAATGGTTTGCATTCTGTAAAATGTGAACTGATTTAATTCTTAAATCACGAGACATTCTAATGACCTCATGTCAATTAGGCTCCTCTTATTGTTACCAGGACTATTTTTCTTGCAATAACCTTGAAATTGAAGTTAGCTTCATCCTTAATGACTATATTCGTTATGAAAAAAGTGCCGATGGACCATCTATAACACGAATTCATTCAATATAACAAACAATGGGGTCCTGGATCATGAATTTCATTTCTTATCGATATTAATTGTTGAAGTCAAAATTAGAGACAGCCTCCCATCATTTCTTATTAGCAATGCTCCTTTTTTGACTCCAAACACACTTTTTGACACATTGACCATGAAATTAACACATGTGGCTAAACAACCTAGTATATTGATAGAATCAAACAAGTATAAAGACCATTAGAACTCTAAATCTATTTAAATCCGTCAATCAAACGAGTCATTCATCATGGTTTGCATTCCGTACACATGTGATTAGGTTTAATTCTTAAATCATGAGACATTCTAATCACCTCATGTGAATTAGGCTCCTCTTATTTTTACCAGGACTATTTCTCATGCAATAACCTTGAAATTAAATTTTTCTTCATCCTTAATGACTATATTTGTTATGAAAAAAATGCCCATGGACCATCTATCACATGAATTCATTCAATTTAACAAACAATGGAGTCCTGGATCTTGAATTTCATTTCTTATTGATATTAATTGTTGAATTCAAAATTAGCGACAGCCTCCCATCATTTCTCATTAGCAATGCTCCTCTTTTGACTCCAAACACACTTTTTGACATATTGATCATGAAATTAACACATGTGGCTAAACAACCTAGTATATTGATTGAATCAAACAAGTATAAAAAGACCATTAAAACTCTAAATCTATTTAAGTTCGTAAATCAAACGAGTCATTCATCATGGTTTGCATTCCGTACAAATGTGAACAGGTTTATTCTTAAATCAGGAGACATTCTAATCACCTCATGTGAATTAGGCTCCTTTTATTGTTACCAGGACTATATTTCATGCAATAACCTTGAAATAAAATTTTGCTTCATCCTTAATGTCTATATTCGTTATGAAAAAAATGCCCATTGACCATCTATAACATGAATTCATTCAATTTAACTAACAATGGAGTCCTGGATCTTGAATTTCATTTCTTATTGATATTAATTCTTGAATTCAAAATTAGCGATAGCCTCCCATCATTTCTCATTGGCAATGCTCCTCTTTTGACTGCAAAAACACTTTTTTGACACATTGATCATGAAATTAACACATGTGGCTAAACAACCTAGTATATTGATTGAATGAAACAAGAATAAAGACCATTAAAACACTAAATCTATTTAAATCCTTCAATCAAACGAGTCATTCATCACAGTTTGCATTCTGTACAAATGTGAACTGGTTTAATTCTTATATCACGAGACATTCTAAATACCTTATGTAAATTAGGCTCCTCTTATTGTTTCGAGGACTATTTTTCATGTAATGACCTTGAAATCAAATTTTGCTTCATCCTTAATGACTATATTTGTTATGAAAACAATGCCATGGACCATCTATCACATGAATTCATTCATTTTAACAAACAATGGAGTCCTGGATCTTGAATTTCATTTCTTATTGACATTAATTCTTGAATTCAAAATTAGAGACAGCCTCCCATCCGTTCTCATTAGCAATGCTCCTCTTTTGACTCCAAACACATTTTTTTGACGCATTGATCATGAAAGTAACACATGTGGCTAAAAAAACCCTAGTATATTGATTCAATCAAACAACTATAAAGACAATTAAAACTCTAAATCTATTTAAATCCGTCAATCAAAGAAGTCATTCATAATGGTTTGCATTCTGTAAAATGTGAACTGATTTAATTCTTAAATCACGAGACATTCTAATGACCTCATGTCAATTAGGCTCCTCTTATTGTTACCAGGACTATTTTTCTTGCAATAACCTTGAAATTGAAGTTAGCTTCATCCTTAATGACTATATTCGTTATGAAAAAAGTGCCGATGGACCATCTATAACACGAATTCATTCAATATAACAAAACAATGGGGTCCTGGATCATGAATTTCATTTCTTATCGATATTAATTGTTGAAGTCAAAATTAGAGACAGCCTCCCATCATTTCTTATTAGCAATGCTCCTTTTTTGACTCCAAACACACTTTTTGACACATTGACCATGAAATTAACACATGTGGCTAAACAACCTAGTATATTGATAGAATCAAACAAGTATAAAGACCATTAGAACTCTAAATCTATTTAAATCCGTCAATCAAACGAGTCATTCATCATGGTTTGCATTCCGTACACATGTGATTAGGTTTAATTCTTAAATCATGAGACATTCTAATCACCTCATGTGAATTAGGCTCCTCTTATTTTTACCAGGACTATTTCTCATGCAATAACCTTGAAATTAAATTTTTCTTCATCCTTAATGACTATATTTGTTATGAAAAAAAATGCCCATGGACCATCTATCACATGAATTCATTCAATTTAACAAACAATGGAGTCCTGGATCTTGAATTTCATTTCTTATTGATATTAATTGTTGAATTCAAAATTAGCGACAGCCTCCCATCATTTCTCATTAGCAATGCTCCTCTTTTGACTCCAAACACACACTTTTTGACATATTGATCATGAAATTAACACATGTGGCTAAACAACCTAGTATATTGATTGAATCAAACAAGTATAAAAGACCATTAAAACTCTAAATCTATTTAAGTTCGTAAATCAAACGAGTCATTCATCATGGTTTGCATTCCGTACAAATGTGAACAGGTTTAATTCTTAAATCAGGAGACATTCTAATCACCTCATGTGAATTAGGCTCCTTTTATTGTTACCAGGACTATATTTTCATGCAATAACCTTGAAATAAAATTTTGCTTCATCCTTAATGTCTATATTCGTTATGAAAAAAAATGCCCATTGACCATCTATAACATGAATTCATTCAATTTAACTAACAATGGAGTCCTGGATCTTGAATTTCATTTCTTATTGATATTAATTCTTGAATTCAAAATTAGCGATAGCCTCCCATCATTTCTCATTGGCAATGCTCCTCTTTTGACTGCAAAAACACTTTTTGACACATTGATCATGAAATTAACACATGTGGCTAAACAACCTAGTATATTGATTGAATGAAACAAGAAATAAAGACCATTAAAACACTAAATCTATTTAAATCCTTCAATCAAACGAGTCATTCATCACAGTTTGCATTCTGTACAAATGTGAACTGGTTTAATTCTTATATCACGAGACATTCTAAATACCTTATGTAAATTAGGCTCCTCTTATTGTTTCGAGGACTATTTTTCATGTAATGACCTTGAAATCAAATTTTGCTTCATCCTTAATGACTATATTTGTTATGAAAACAATGCCATGGACCATCTATCACATGAATTCATTCATTTTAACAAACAATGGAGTCCTGGATCTTGAATTTCATTTCTTATTGACATTAATTCTTGAATTCAAAATTAGAGACAGCCTCCCATCCGTTCTCATTAGCAATGCTCCTCTTTTGACTCCAAACACATTTTTTGACGCATTGATCATGAAAGTAACACATGTGGCTAAAAACCCTAGTATATTGATTCAATCAAACAACTATAAAGACAATTAAAACTCTAAATCTATTTAAATCCGTCAATCAAAGAAGTCATTCATAATGGTTTGCATTCTGTAAAATGTGAACTGATTTAATTCTTAAATCACGAGACATTCTAATGACCTCATGTCAATTAGGCTCCTCTTATTGTTACCAGGACTATTTTTCTTGCAATAACCTTGAAATTGAAGTTAGCTTCATCCTTAATGACTATATTCGTTATGAAAAAAGTGCCGATGGACCATCTATAACACGAATTCATTCAATATAACAAACAATGGGGTCCTGGATCATGAATTTCATTTCTTATCGATATTAATTGTTGAAGTCAAAATTAGAGACAGCCTCCCATCATTTCTTATTAGCAATGCTCCTTTTTTGACTCCAAACACACTTTTTGACACATTGACCATGAAATTAACACATGTGGCTAAACAACCTAGTATATTGATAGAATCAAACAAGTATAAAGACCATTAGAACTCTAAATCTATTTAAATCCGTCAATCAAACGAGTCATTCATCATGGTTTGCATTCCGTACACATGTGATTAGGTTTAATTCTTAAATCATGAGACATTCTAATCACCTCATGTGAATTAGGCTCCTCTTATTTTTACCAGGACTATTTCTCATGCAATAACCTTGAAATTAAATTTTTCTTCATCCTTAATGACTATATTTGTTATGAAAAAAATGCCCATGGACCATCTATCACATGAATTCATTCAATTTAACAAACAATGGAGTCCTGGATCTTGAATTTCATTTCTTATTGATATTAATTGTTGAATTCAAAATTAGCGACAGCCTCCCATCATTTCTCATTAGCAATGCTCCTCTTTTGACTCCAAACACACTTTTTGACATATTGATCATGAAATTAACACATGTGGCTAAACAACCTAGTATATTGATTGAATCAAACAAGTATAAAGACCATTAAAACTCTAAATCTATTTAAGTTCGTAAATCAAACGAGTCATTCATCATGGTTTGCATTCCGTACAAATGTGAACAGGTTTAATTCTTAAATCAGGAGACATTCTAATCACCTCATGTGAATTAGGCTCCTTTTATTGTTACCAGGACTATATTTCATGCAATAACCTTGAAATAAAATTTTGCTTCATCCTTAATGTCTATATTCGTTATGAAAAAAAATGCCCATTGACCATCTATAACATGAATTCATTCAATTTAACTAACAATGGAGTCCTGGATCTTGAATTTCATTTCTTATTGATATTAATTCTTGAATTCAAAATTAGCGATAGCCTCCCATCATTTCTCATTGGCAATGCTCCTCTTTTGACTGCAAAAACACTTTTTGACACATTGATCATGAAATTAACACATGTGGCTAAACAACCTAGTATATTGATTGAATGAAACAAGAATAAAGACCATTAAAACACTAAATCTATTTAAATCCTTCAATCAAACGAGTCATTCATCACAGTTTGCATTCTGTACAAATGTGAACTGGTTTAATTCTTATATCACGAGACATTCTAAATACCTTATGTAAATTAGGCTCCTCTTATTGTTTCGAGGACTATTTTTCATGTAATGACCTTGAAATCAAATTTTGCTTCATCCTTAATGACTATATTTGTTATGAAAACAATGCCATGGACCATCTATCACATGAATTCATTCATTTTAACAAACAATGGAGTCCTGGATCTTGAATTTCATTTCTTATTGACATTAATTCTTGAATTCAAAATTAGAGACAGCCTCCCATCCGTTCTCATTAGCAATGCTCCTCTTTTGACTCCAAACACATTTTTTGACGCATTGATCATGAAAGTAACACATGTGGCTAAAAACCCTAGTATATTGATTCAATCAAACAACTATAAAGACAATTAAAACTCTAAATCTATTTAAATCCGTCAATCAAAGAAGTCATTCATAATGGTTTGCATTCTGTAAAATGTGAACTGATTTAATTCTTAAATCACGAGACATTCTAATGACCTCATGTCAATTAGGCTCCTCTTATTGTTACCAGGACTATTTTTCTTGCAATAACCTTGAAATTGAAGTTAGCTTCATCCTTAATGACTATATTCGTTATGAAAAAAGTGCCGATGGACCATCTATAACACGAATTCATTCAATATAACAAACAATGGGGTCCTGGATCATGAATTTCATTTCTTATCGATATTAATTGTTGAAGTCAAAATTAGAGACAGCCTCCCATCATTTCTTATTAGCAATGCTCCTTTTTTGACTCCAAACACACTTTTTGACACATTGACCATGAAATTAACACATTGTGGCTAAACAACCTAGTATATTGATAGAATCAAACAAGTATAAAGACCATTAGAACTCTAAATCTATTTAAATCCGTCAATCAAACGAGTCATTCATCATGGTTTGCATTCCGTACACATGTGATTAGGTTTAATTCTTAAATCATGAGACATTCTAATCACCTCATGTGAATTAGGCTCCTCTTATTTTTACCAGGACTATTTCTCATGCAATAACCTTGAAATTAAATTTTTCTTCATCCTTAATGACTATATTTGTTATGAAAAAAATGCCCATGGACCATCTATCACATGAATTCATTCAATTTAACAAACAATGGAGTCCTGGATCTTGAATTTCATTTCTTATTGATATTAATTGTTGAATTCAAAATTAGCGACAGCCTCCCATCATTTCTCATTAGCAATGCTCCTCTTTTGACTCCAAACACACTTTTTGACATATTGATCATGAAATTAACACATGTGGCTAAACAACCTAGTATATTGATTGAATCAAACAAGTATAAAGACCATTAAAACTCTAAATCTATTTAAGTTCGTAAATCAAACGAGTCATTCATCATGGTTTGCATTCCGTACAAATGTGAACAGGTTTAATTCTTAAATCAGGAGACATTCTAATCACCTCATGTGAATTAGGCTCCTTTTATTGTTACCAGGACTATATTTCATGCAATAACCTTGAAATAAAATTTTGCTTCATCCTTAATGTCTATATTCGTTATGAAAAAAATGCCCATTGACCATCTATAACATGAATTCATTCAATTTAACTAACAATGGAGTCCTGGATCTTGAATTTCATTTCTTATTGATATTAATTCTTGAATTCAAAATTAGCGATAGCCTCCCATCATTTCTCATTGGCAATGCTCCTCTTTTGACTGCAAAAACACTTTTTGACACATTGATCATGAAATTAACACATGTGGCTAAACAACCTAGTATATTGATTGAATGAAACAAGAATAAAGACCATTAAAACACTAAATCTATTTAAATCCTTCAATCAAACGAGTCATTCATCACAGTTTGCATTCTGTACAAATGTGAACTGGTTTAATTCTTATATCACGAGACATTCTAAATACCTTATGTAAATTAGGCTCCTCTTATTGTTTCGAGGACTATTTTTCATGTAATGACCTTGAAATCAAATTTTGCTTCATCCTTAATGACTATATTTGTTATGAAAACAATGCCATGGACCATCTATCACATGAATTCATTCATTTTAACAAACAATGGAGTCCTGGATCTTGAATTTCATTTCTTATTGACATTAATTCTTGAATTCAAAATTAGAGACAGCCTCCCATCCGTTCTCATTAGCAATGCTCCTCTTTTGACTCCAAACACATTTTTTGACGCATTGATCATGAAAGTAACACATGTGGCTAAAAACCCTAGTATATTGATTCAATCAAACAACTATAAAGACAATTAAAACTCTAAATCTATTTAAATCCGTCAATCAAAGAAGTCATTCATAATGGTTTGCATTCTGTAAAATGTGAACTGATTTAATTCTTAAATCACGAGACATTCTAATGACCTCATGTCAATTAGGCTCCTCTTATTGTTACCAGGACTATTTTTCTTGCAATAACCTTGAAATTGAAGTTAGCTTCATCCTTAATGACTATATTCGTTATGAAAAAAGTGCCGATGGACCATCTATAACACGAATTCATTCAATATAACAAACAATGGGGTCCTGGATCATGAATTTCATTTCTTATCGATATTAATTGTTGAAGTCAAAATTAGAGACAGCCTCCCATCATTTCTTATTAGCAATGCTCCTTTTTTGACTCCAAACACACTTTTTGACACATTGACCATGAAATTAACACATGTGGCTAAACAACCTAGTATATTGATAGAATCAAACAAGTATAAAGACCATTAGAACTCTAAATCTATTTAAATCCGTCAATCAAACGAGTCATTCATCATGGTTTGCATTCCGTACACATGTGATTAGGTTTAATTCTTAAATCATGAGACATTCTAATCACCTCATGTGAATTAGGCTCCTCTTATTTTTACCAGGACTATTTCTCATGCAATAACCTTGAAATTAAATTTTTCTTCATCCTTAATGACTATATTTGTTATGAAAAAAATGCCCATGGACCATCTATCACATGAATTCATTCAATTTAACAAACAATGGAGTCCTGGATCTTGAATTTCATTTCTTATTGATATTAATTGTTGAATTCAAAATTAGCGACAGCCTCCCATCATTTCTCATTAGCAATGCTCCTCTTTTGACTCCAAACACACTTTTTGACATATTGATCATGAAATTAACACATGTGGCTAAACAACCTAGTATATTGATTGAATCAAACAAGTATAAAGACCATTAAAACTCTAAATCTATTTAAGTTCGTAAATCAAACGAGTCATTCATCATGGTTTGCATTCCGTACAAATGTGAACAGGTTTAATTCTTAAAATCAGGAGACATTCTAATCACCTCATGTGAATTAGGCTCCTTTTATTGTTACCAGGACTATTTTTCATGCAATAACCTTGAAATAAAATTTTGCTTCATCCTTAATGTCTATATTCGTTATGAAAAAAATGCCCATTGACCATCTATAACATGAATTCATTCAATTTAACTAACAATGGAGTCCTGGATCTTGAATTTCATTTCTTATTGATATTAATTCTTGAATTCAAAATTAGCGATAGCCTCCCATCATTTCTCATTGGCAAATGCTCCTCTTTTGACTGCAAAAACACTTTTTGACACATTGATCATGAAATTAACACATGTGGCTAAACAACCTAGTATATTGATTGAATGAAACAAAGAATAAAGACCATTAAAAACACTAAATCTATTTAAATCCTTCAATCAAACAAGTCATTCATCACAGTTTGCATTCTGTACAAATGTGAACTGGTTTAATTCTTATATCACGAGACATTCTAAATACCTTATGTAAATTAGGCTCCTCTTATTGTTTCGAGGACTATTTTTCATGTAATGACCTTGAAATCAAATTTTGCTTCATCCTTAATGACTATATTTGTTATGAAAACAATGCCATGGACCATCTATCACATGAATTCATTCATTTTAACAAACAATGGAGTCCTGGATCTTGAATTTCATTTCTTATTGACATTAATTCTTGAATTCAAAATTAGAGACAGCCTCCCATCCGTTCTCATTAGCAATGCTCCTCTTTTGACTCCAAACACATTTTTTGACGCATTGATCATGAAAGTAACACATGTGGCTAAAAACCCTAGTATATTGATTCAATCAAACAACTATAAAGACAATTAAAACTCTAAATCTATTTAAATCCGTCAATCAAAGAAGTCATTCATAATGGTTTGCATTCTGTAAAATGTGAACTGATTTAATTCTTAAATCACGAGACATTCTAATGACCTCATGTCAATTAGGCTCCTCTTATTGTTACCAGGACTATTTTTCTTGCAATAACCTTGAAATTGAAGTTAGCTTCATCCTTAATGACTATATTCGTTATGAAAAAAGTGCCGATGGACCATCTATAACACGAATTCATTCAATATAACAAACAATGGGGTCCTGGATCATGAATTTCATTTCTTATCGATATTAATTGTTGAAGTCAAAATTAGAGACAGCCTCCCATCATTTCTTATTAGCAATGCTCCTTTTTTGACTCCAAACACACTTTTTGACACATTGACCATGAAATTAACACATGTGGCTAAACAACCTAGTATATTGATAGAATCAAACAAGTATAAAGACCATTAGAACTCTAAATCTATTTAAATCCGTCAATCAAACGAGTCATTCATCATGGTTTGCATTCCGTACACATGTGATTAGGTTTAATTCTTAAATCATGAGACATTCTAATCACCTCATGTGAATTAGGCTCCTCTTATTTTTACCAGGACTATTTCTCATGCAATAACCTTGAAATTAAATTTTTCTTCATCCTTAATGACTATATTTGTTATGAAAAAAATGCCCATGGACCATCTATCACATGAATTCATTCAATTTAACAAACAATGGAGTCCTGGATCTTGAATTTCATTTCTTATTGATATTAATTGTTGAATTCAAAATTAGCGACAGCCTCCCATCATTTCTCATTAGCAATGCTCCCCTTTTGACTCCAAACAAACTTTTTGACACATTGATCATGAAAGTAACACATGTGGCTAAACAACCTAGTATATTGATTGAATCAAACAAGAATAAAGACCATTAAAACTGTAAATCTATTTAAATCCGTCTATCAAACGAGTCATTCATCATGGTTCGCATTCTGTACAAATGTGAACTGGTTTAATTCTTATATGACGAGACATTCTAAATACCTTATGTAAATTAGGCTCCTCTTATTGTTTCGAGGACTATTTTTCATGCAATGACCTTGAAATTAAATTTTGCTTCATCCTTAATGACTATATTTGTTATGAAAAAAATGCCATGGACCATCTATCACATGAATTCATTCAATTAAACAAACAATGGTGTCCTAGATCTTGAATTTCATTTCTTATTTATATTAATTGTTGAATTCAAAATTAGAGACAGCCTCCCATCATTTCTCGTTAGCAATGCTCCTCTTTTGACTCCAAACACACTTTTTGACACATTGATCATGAAAGTAACACATGTGGCTAAAAACCCTAGTATATTGATTCAATCAAACAACTATAAAGACAATTAAAACTCTAAATCTATTTAAATCCGTCAATCAAAGAAGTCATTCATAATGGTTTGCATTCTGTAAAATGTGAACTGATTTAATGCTTAAATCACGAGACATTCTAATGACCTCATGTAAATTAGGCTCCTCTTATTGTTACCAGGACTATTATTCTTGCAATAACCTTGAAATTAAAGTTAGCTTCATCCTTAATGACTATATTCGTTATGAAAAAAGTGCCGATGGACCATCTATAACACAAATTCATTCAATATAACAAAAAATGGAGTCCTGGATCATGTATTTCATTTCTTATCGATATTAATTGTTGAAGTGAAAATTAGCGATAGCCTCCCATCATTTCTCATTAGCAATGCTCCTCTTTTGACTCCAAACACACTTTTTGACACATTGATCATGAAATTAGCACATGTGGCTAAACAACCTAGTATATTGATAGAATCAAACAAGTATGAAGACCATTAAAACTCTAAATATATTTAAATCTGTCAATCAAACTAGTCCTTCATCATGGTTTGCATTCCCTACAAATGTGAACAAGTTTAATTCTTAAATCAGGAGACATTATAATCACCTCATGTGAATTAGGCTCCTTTTATTGTTACCAGGACTATTTTTCATGCAATAACCTTGAAATTAAATTTTTCTTCATCCTTAATGAATATATTTGATATGAAAAAAAATGCCCATATACCGTCTATAACATGAATTCATTCAATTTAACAAACAATGGAGTCCTTGATCTCTCATTTCATTTCCTATTGATATTAATTATTAAATTCAAAATTAGAGAATGCGTCCCATCATTTCTCATTAGCAATGCTCCTCTTTTGACTCCAAAAGCACTTTTTGACACATTGATCATGAAATTAACACATGTGGCTAAACAACCTAGTATATTCATTGAATCAAACAAGTATAAAGACCGTTAAAAGTCTAAATCTATTTGAATCCGTCAATCAAACGAGTCATTCATCATGGTTTGCATTATGTACAAATGTGAACTGGTTTAATTCTTATATCACGAGACATTCTAAATACTTTATGTAAATTAGGCTCCTCTTATTGTTACCAGGACTATTTTTCATGCAATGACCTTGAAATTAAATTTTGCTTCATCCATAATGACCATATTTGTTATGAAAAAAATGCCCATGGACCATCTATAATCTGAATTCATTCAATTTAACAAACAATGGAGTCCTTGATCTTGAATTTCATTTCTCATTGATATTAATTATTGAATTCAAAATTAGAGAATGCCTCCCATTGTTTCTCATTAGCAATGCTCGTCTTTTGACTTCAAACACACTTTTTGACACATTGATCATGAAATTAACACATGTGGCTAAACAAACTAGTATATTGATTGAATCAAACAAGTATAAAGACCATTAAAACTCTAAATCAATTTAAATCCGTCAATCAAACGAGCCATTCATCATGGTTTGCATTCCGCACAAATGTGAACAGATTTAATTCTTAAATCATTAGACATTCTAATCACCTTATATGTATTAGGCTCCTCTTATTGTTACTAGAACTATTTTTCATGAAATAACCTTGAAATAAAATTTTGCTTCATCCTTAATGACTATATTTGTTATGAAAAGAATGCCCATGGACCATCTATAACATGAATTCATTCAATTTAACAAACAATGGAGTCCTTGATCTTGAATTTCATTTCTTATTGATATTAATTGTTGAATTCAAAATTAGAGAATGTCTCCCATCGTTTCTCATTAGCAATGCTCCTTTTTGACTCCAAACACACTTTTTCACACATTGATCATGAAATTAACACATGTGGCTAAACAACCTAGTATATTGATTGAATCAAACAAGTATAAAGACCATTAAAACTCTAAATCTAATTAAATCCGTCAATCAAAGGATTCATTTATCATTATTTGCATTCCGTACAAATGTGAACAGGTTTAATTCTTAAGCCACGATACATTCTAATCACCTCAAGTGAATTAGGCTCCTCTTATTGTTACCAGCACTATTTTTCATGCAACAACCTTGAAATAAAATTTTGCTTCATCCTTAGTGACTATATTTTTTATGAAAATAAGGCCCATGGACCATCTATAACATGAATTCATTCAATTTAACAAACAATGGAGTCCTTGATCTTGAATTTCATTTCTTATTGATATTAATTGTTGAATTCAGAATTAGAGAATGGCTCCAATCATTTCTCATTAGCAATGCTCCTCTTTTGACTGCAAACACTCTTTTTGACACATTGATCATGAAATTAACACATGTGGCTAAACAACCTAGTATATTGATTGAATCAAACAAGTATAAAGACCATTAAAACCCTAATAAATCTATTTAAATCCGTCAATCAAACTAGTCATTCTTCGTGGTTTGCATTCCCTGCAAATGTGAACAGGTTTAATTTTTAAATCAGGAGACATTCTAATCACCTAATGTCAATTAGGCTCATTTTATTGTTACCAGGACTATTTTTCATCCAATAACCTTGAAATTAAATTTTACTTCATCCTTAATGACTATATTTGTTATGAAAAAAATTCCCATAGACCATCTATAATATGTATTCATTCAATTTAACAAACAATGGAGTCCTGGATCTTGAATTTCATTTCCAATTGATATTAATTGTTGAATTCAAAATTAGCGAGAGCCTCCCATCATTTCTCATTAGCAATGCTCCTCTTTTGACTCCAAACAAACTTTTTGACACATTGATCATGAAATTAACACATGTGGCTAAACAACCTAGTATATTGATTGAATCAAACAAGTATAAAGACCCTTAAAACACTAAATCTATATAAATCCGTCGTTCAAACTAGTCATTCATCATGGTTTGCTTTCCCTACAAATGTCAACAGGTTTAATTCTTAAATCAGGAGACATTCTAATCACCTAATGTGAATTAGGCTCATTTTATTGTTACCAGGACTATTTTTCATGTAATAACCTTGAAATTAAATTTTCCTTCATCCTTAATGACTATATTTGTTATGAAAAAAATTCCCATAGACCATATATAATATGTATTCATTCAATTTAACAAACAATGGAGTCCTGGATCTTGAATTTCATTTCCAATTTATATTAATTATTGAATTCAAAATTAGAGACAACCTCCCATCATTTCTCATTAGCAATGCTCCTCTTTTGACTGTAAACACACTTGTTGACACATTGATCATGAAATTAACACATGTGGCTAAACAACCTAGTATGTTGATTGAATCAGACAAGTATAAAGACCATTAAAACTCTAATTCTAATTAAATTCGTCAATCAAAGGAGTCATTCATCATTATTTGCATTCCGTACAAATGTGAATAGATTTAATTCTTCAGCAAGGAGACATTCTAATCACCTCATGCGAATTAGGCTCCTCTTATTGTTACCAAGACTATTTTTCATGCAATAACCTTGAAATAAAATTTTACTTCATCCTTAGTGACTATATTTGTTATGAAAATAGGGCCCATGGACCATCAATAACATGAATTCATTCAATTTAACAAACAATGGAGTCTTGGATCTTGAATTTCATTTCTTATTGATATTAATTGTTGAATTCAAAATTAGAGAATGGCCTCCCATCATTTCTCATTACCAATGCTCCTCTTTTGACTGCAAACACACTTTTTGACACATTGATCATGAAACTAACACATGTGGCTAAACAACCTAGTATATTGATTGAATCAAACAAGTATAAAGACCATTAAAACTCTAAATCTAATTAAATCCGTCAATCAAAGGAGTCATTCATCATTATTTGCATTCCGTACAAATGTGAACAGGTTTAATTCTGAAGTCACGAGACATTCTAATCACTTCATGTGAATTAGGCTCCTCTTATTGTTACCAGGACTATTTTTCATGCAATAACCTTGAAATAAAATTTTGCTTCATCCTTAGTGACTTTATTTGTTATGAAAAAAAGGCCCATGGGCCATTTATAACATGAATTCATTCAATTTAACAAACAATGGAGTCCTTGATCGTGAATTTCATTTCTTATTGATATTAGTTGTTGCATTCAAAATTAGAGACAACCTCCCATCATTTCTCATTAGCAATGCTCCTCTTTTGACTCCAAACACACTTTTTGACATATTGATCATGAAATTAACACATGTGGCTAAAGAACCTAGTATATTGATTGAATCAAACAAGTATAAAGACCATTAAAACTCTAAATCTATTTAAGTTCGTCAATCAAAGGAGTCATTCATCATGGTTTGCATTCCGTACAAATGTGAACAGGTTTAATTCTTAAATCAGGAGACATTCTAATCACCTCATGTGAATTAGGCTCCTTTTATTGTTACCAGGACTATTTTTCATGCAATAACCTTGAAATAAAATTTTGCTTCATCCTTAATGTCTATATTCGTTATGAAAAAAATGCCCATGGACCATCTATAACATGAATTCATTCAATTTAACAAACAATGGAGTCCTGGATCTTGAATTTCATTTCTTATTGATATTAATTGTTGAATTCAAAATTAGCGATAGCCTTCCATCATTTCTTATTAGCAATGCTCCTCTTTTGACTGCAAACACACTTTTTGACACATTGATCATGAAATTAACACGTGTGGCTAAACAACCTAGTATATAGACTGAATCAAACAAGTATAAAGACCATTAAATCTCTAAATCTAATTAAATTCGTCAATTAATGGAGTCATTCATCATTGTTTGCATTCTGTACAAATGTGAACAGGTTTAATTCTTAAGTCAGGTGACATTCTAATCGCCTCATGTGAATTAGGCTACTCTTATTGTTACTAGGACCATTTTTCATGCAATAACCCTGAAATAAAATTTTGCTTCATCCTTAGTGACTATATTTGTTATGAAGAAGAAGGCCCATGGACCATTTATAACATGAATTCATTCTATTTAACAAACAATGGACTCCTTGCTCTTCAATTTCATTTCTTATTGATATTAATTGTTGAGTTCAAAATTAGAGAACGGCTCCCATCATTTCTTATTAGCAATGCTCCTCTTTTGACTCCAAACACATTTTGTCACATTGATCATGAAATTAACACATGTGGCTAAACAACCTAGTATATTGATTGAATCAAACAAGTATAAAGGCCATTAAAACTCTAAATCTATTGAAATCCTTCAATCAAACGAGTGATTCATCATGGTTTGCATTCTGTACAAATGTAAAATGGTTTAATTCTTAAATCACGAGACATTCTAAATACCTTATGTAAATTAGGCTCCTCTTATTGTTACCAGGAGTTTTTTTCATGCAATAACCTTGAAATTAAATTTTGCTTCATCCTTAATGACTATATTCGTTATGAAAAAAGTGCCGATGGACCATCTATAACACGAATTCATTCAATATAACAAACAATGGAGTCCTGGATCATGAATTTTATTTCTTATTGATATTAATTGTTGAAGTCAAAATTAGAGACTGCCTCCCATCATTTCTGAATAGCAATGCTCTTGTTTTGACTCCAAACACACTTTTTGACACATTGATCATGAAATTAACACATGTCGCTAAATAACCTAGTATATAGATTGAATCAAACAAGTATAAAGACCATTAAAACACTAAATCTATTTAAATCCTTTAATCAAATGAGTCATTCATCATGGTTTGCATTCCCTACAAATGTGAATAGGTTTAATTCTTAAATCAGGAGACATTCTAATCACCTCATGTGAAATAGGCTCCTTTTATTGTTACCAGGACTATTTTTCATGCAATAACATTGAAATTAAATTTTACTTCATCCTTAATGACTATATTTCTTATGAAAAAAATGCCCATGGACCATCTATAACATGAATTCATTCAATTTAACAAACAATGGAGTCCTTGATCTCTAATTTCATTTCTTATTGATATTAATTGTTGAATTCAAAATTAGCGAGAGCCTCCCATCATTTCTCATTAGCAATGCTCCTCTTTTTACTCCAAACACACTTTTTGACACATTAATCATGAAAGTAACACATGTGGCTAAACAACCTGGTATATTGATTGAATCAAACAAGTATAAAGACCATTAAAACTGTATATCTATTTAAATTTGTCAATCAAACGAGTCATTCATCATGGTTTGCATTCTGTACAAATGTGAAATGGTTTAATTCTTAAATCACGAGACATTCTAAATACCTGATGTAAATTACGCTCCTCTTATTGTTACCAGAACTATTTTTCATGCAATAACCTTGAAATTAAATTTTGCTTCATCCTTAATGACTATATTTATTATGGAAAAAATGCCCATGGACCTTCTATCATATGAATTCATTCAATTTAACAAACAATGCAGTCTTGGATCTTGAATTTCATTTCTTATTGATATGAATTGTTGAATTCAAAATTAGAGACAGCCTCCCATCATTTCTCATTAGCAATGCTCCTCTTTTTACTCAAAACACACTTTTTGACACATTAATCATGAAAGTAACATGTGGCGAAACAACCTAGTATATTGATTGAATCAAACAAGTATAAAGACCATTAAAACTCTATATCTATTTAAATCCGTCAATCAAACGAGTGATTCATCATGGTTTGCATTCCGTACAAATGTGAACAGGTTTAATTCTTAAATCATGAGACATTCTAATCACCTCATGTGAATTAGGCTCCTCTTATTGTTACCAGGACTATTATTCATGCAATAACCTTGAAATTAAATTTTGCTTCATCCTTAATGACTATATTTGTTATGAAAAAAATGCCCATAGACCATCTATAACATGAATTCATTCAATTTAACAAACAATGGAGTCCTTGATCTCTAATTTCATTGCTTATTGATATTAATTGTTGAATTCAAAATTAGAGAATGCCTCCCATCATTTCTCATTAGCAATGCTTCTCTTTTGACTCCAAACACACTTTTTGACACATTGATCATGAAAGTAACACATGTGGTAAACAACCTAGTATATTGATTCAATCAAACAACTATAAAGACAATTAAAACTCTAAATCTATTTAAATCCGTCAATCAAAGGAGTCATTCATAATGGTTTGCATTATGTACAAATTGAACTGATTTAATTCTTAAATCACGAGACATTCTAATGACCTCATGTAAATTAGGCTCCTCTTATTGTTACTAGGACTATTTTTCAAGCAATAACTTTGAAATTAAGGTTAGCTTCATCCTGAATGACTATATTCGTTATGAAAAAATTACCGATGGACCATCTATAACATGAATTCATTCAATATAATAAATAATGGAGTCCTGGATCATGAATTTCATTTCTTATTGATATTAATTGTTGAAGTCAAAATTAGAGACTGCCTCCCATCATTTCTCATTAGCAATGCTCTTGTTTTGACTCCAAACACACTTTTTGACACATTGATCATGAAATTAACACATGTGGCTAAACAACCTAGTATATTTATTGAATCAAACAAGTATAAAGACCATTAAAAATCTAAATCTATTTAAATCCATCAATCAAACTAGTCATTCATCATGGTTTGCATTCCCTACAAATGTGAACAGGTTTAATTCTTAAATCAGGAGACATTCTAATCACTTCATGTGAATTAGGCTCCTTTTATTGTTACCAGGACTACTTTTCATGCAATAACCTTGAAATTAAATTTTGCTTCATCCTTAATGACTATATTTGTTATGAAAAAAATGCCCATAGACCATCTATAACATGAATTCATTCAATTTAACAAACAATGGAGTCCTTGATCTCTAATTTCATTGCTTATTGATATTAATTGTTGAATTCAAAATTAGAGAATGCCTCCCATCATTTCTCATTAGCAATGCTTCTCTTTTGACTCCAAACACACTTTTTGACACATTGATCATGAAAGTAACACATGTGGTAAACAACCTAGTATATTGATTCAATCAAACAACTATAAAGACAATTAAAACTCTAAATCTATTTAAATCCGTCAATCAAAGGAGTCATTCATCATGGTTTGCATTCTGTACAAATGTGAACCGGTTTAATTCTTCAATCACGAGACATTCTAATGACCTCATGTAAATTAGGCTCCTCTTATTGTTACCAGGACTTTTTTTCATGCAATAACCTTGAAATTAAATTTTGCTTCATCCTTAATGACGATATTCATTATGAAAAAAGTGCCGATGGACCATCTATAACATGAATTCATTCAATATAACAAACTATGGAGTCCTGGATCATGAATTTCATTTCCTATTGATATTAATTGTTGAAGTTAAAATTAGAGACTGCCTCCCGTCATTTCTCATTAGCAATGCTCTTGTTTTGACTCCAAACACACTTTTTGACACATTGATCATGAAATTAACACATGTGGCTAAACAACCTAGTATATTGATTGAATCAAACAAGTATAAAGACCATTAAAACTCTAAATCTAATTAAATTCGTCAATTAAAAAAGTCATTCATCATTGTTTGCATTCCGTACAAATGTGAACAGGTTTAATTCTTAAGTCACGAGACATTCTAATCACCTCATGTGAATTAGGCTCCTCTTATTGTTACTAGGACCATTTTTCATGCAATAACCTTGAAATAAAATTTTGCTTCATCCTTAGTGACTATATTTGTTATGAAGAAGAAGGCCCATGGACCATTTATAACATGAATTCATTCTATTTAACAAACAATGGACTCCTTGATCTTGAATTTCATTTCTTATTGATATTAATTGTTGAGTTCAAAATTAGAGAACGGGTCCCATCATTTCTCATTAGCAATGCTCCTCTTTTGACTCCAAACACACTTTTTGACACATTGATCATGAAAGTAACACATGTGGCTAAACAACCTAGTATATTGATTGAATCAAACAAGTATAAAGGCCATTAAAACTCTAAATCTATTGAAATCCGTCAATCAAACGAGTCATTCATCATGGTTTGCATTCTGTACAAATGTGAAATGGTTTAATTCTTAAATCACGAGACATTCTAAATAACTTATGTAAATTAGGCTACTCTTATTGTTACCAGGACTATTTTTCATGCAATAACCTTGAAATTAAATTTTACTTCATCCTCAGTGACTATATTCATTATGAAAAAAGTGCCGATGGACCATCTATAACATGAATTCATTCAATATAACAAACAATGGAGTCCTGGATGATGAATTTCATTTCTTATTGATATTCTTGTTGAAGTCAAAATTAGAGACCGCCTCCCATCATTTCTCATTAGGAATGCTCTTGTTTTGACTCCAAACACACTTTTCGACACATTGATCATGAAATTAACACATGTGGCTAAACAACCTAGTATATTGATTGAATCAAACAAGTATAAAGACCATTAAAACTCTAAATCTATTTAAATGCGTCAATCAAACTAGTCATTCATCATGGTTTGCATTCCCTACAAATGTGAACCAGTTTAATTCTTAAATCAGGAGACATTCCAATCACCTCATGTGAATTAGGCTCCTTTTATTGTTACCAGGACTATTTTTCATGCAATAACCTTGAAATTTAATTTTGCTTCATCCTTAATGACTATTTGTTATGAAAAAAATGCCCATAAACCATCTATAACATGAATTCATTCAATTTAATAAACAATGGAGTCCTTGATCTCTAATTTCATTTCTTATTGATATTAATTGTTGAATTCAAAATTAGAGAATGCCTCCCATCATTTCTCATTAGCAATGCTTCTCTTTTGACTCGAAAAACACTTTTTGACAGATTGATCAGGAAATTAACACATGTGGCTAAACAACCTAGTATATTCATTGAATCAAACAAGTATATAGAACGTTAAAAACCTAAATCTATTGAAATTCGTCAATCAAAGGAGTCATTCATCATGGTTCACATTCTGTACAAATGTGAACTGGTTTAATTCTTCAATCACGAGACATTCTAATGACCTCTTGTAAATTAGGCTCCTCTTATTGTTTCCAGGAGTATTTTTCATGCAATAACCTTGAAATTAAATTTTGCTTCATCCTTTATGACTATATTTGTTATGAAAAAAATGCCCATGGACCATCAATCAAATGAATTCATTCAATTTGACAATGGAATCTTGGATCTTGAATTTCATATCTTATTGATATTAATTGTTGAATTCGAAATTAGAGAGAGCCTCCCATCATTTCTCATTAGCAATGCTCCTCTTTTGACTCCAAACACACTTTTTGACACATTGATCATGAAAGTAACACATGTGGCTAAACAACCTATTATATTGATTCAATCAAACAACTATAAAGACAATTAAAACTCTAAATCTATTTAAATCTGTCAATCAAAGGAGTCATTCATAATGGTTTGCATTATGTACAAATTGAACTGATTTAATTCTTAAATCACGAGACATTCTAATGACCTCATGTAAATTAGGCTCCTCTTATTGTTACTAGGACTATTTTTCATGCAATAACTTTGAAATTAAGGTTAGCTTCATCCTGAATGACTATATTCGTTATGAAAAAATTGCCGATGGACCATCTATAACATGAATTCATTCAATATAATAAATAATGGAGTCCTGGATCATGAATTTCATTTCTTATTGATATTAATTGTTGAAGTCAAAATTAGAGACTGCCTCCCATCATTTCTCATTAGCAATGCTCTTGTTTTGACTCCAAACACACTTTTTGACACATTGATGATGAAATTAACACATGTGGCTAAACAACCTAGTATATTG
Organism: Ceriops zippeliana; assembly: GCA_037897445.1. Lineage (NCBI taxonomy): Eukaryota > Viridiplantae > Streptophyta > Magnoliopsida > Malpighiales > Rhizophoraceae > Ceriops > Ceriops zippeliana. Next base: position 6,455 of record JBAPLH010001466.1, on the reverse strand, counting down.
ATTGAATCAAACAAGTATAAAGACCATTAAAAATCTAAATCTATTTAAATCCATCAATCAAACTAGTCATTCATCATGGTTTGCATTCCCTACAAATGTGAACAGGTTTAATTCTTAAATCAGGAGACATTCTAATCACTTCATGTGAATTAGGCTCCTTTTATTGTTACCAGCACTACTTTTCATGCAATAACCTTGAAATTAAATTTTGCTTCATCCTTAATGACTATATTTGTTATGAAAAAAATGCCCAAAAACCATCTATAACATGAATTCATTCAATTTAACAAACAATGGAGTCCTTGACCTCTAATTTCATTTCTTATTGATATTAATTGTTGAATTCAAAATTAGAAAAATGCCTCCCATCATTTCTCATTAGCAATGCTCCTCTTTTGACTCGAAAAACACTTTTTGATAGATTGATCAGGAAATTAACACATGTGGCTAAACAACCTAGTATATTCATTGAATCAAACAAGTATATAGAACGTTAAAAACCTAAATCTATTGAAATTCGTCAATCACATGAGTCATTCATCATGGTTTACATTCTGTACAAATGTGAACTGGTTTAATTCTTCAATCACGAGACATTCTAATGACCTCATGTAAATTAGGCTCCTCTTATTGTTTCCAGGAGTATTTTTCATGCAATAACCTTGAAATTAAATTTTGCTTCATCCTTTATGACTATATTTGTTATGAAAAAAATGCCCATGGACCATCAATCAAATGAATTCATTCAATTTGACAATGGAATCTTGGATCTTGAATTTCATATCTTATTGATATTAATTGTTGAATTCGAAATTAGAGAGAGCCTCCCATCATTTCTCATTAGCAATGCTCCTCTTTTGACTCCAAACACACTTTTTGACACATTGATCATGAAAGTAACACATGTGGCTAAACAACCTAGTATATTGATTCAATCAAACAACTATAAAGACAATTAAAACTCTAAATCTATTTAAATCTGTCAATCAAAGGAGTCATTCATAATGGTTTGCATTATGTACAAATTGAACTGATTTAATTCTTAAATCACGAGACATTCTAATGACCTCATGTAAATTAGGCTCCTCTTATTGTTACTAGGACTATTTTTCATGCAATAACTTTGAAATTAAGGTTAGCTTCATCCTGAATGACTATATTCGTTATGAAAAAATTGCCGATGGACCATCTATAACATGAATTCATTCAATATAATAAATAATGGAGTCCTGGATCATGAATTTCATTTCTTATTGATATTAATTGTTGAAGTCAAAATTAGAGACTGCTGCCTCCCATCATTTCTCATTAGCAATGCTCTTGTTTTGACTCCAAACACACTTTTTGACACATTGATGATGAAATTAACACATGTGGCTAAACAACCTAGTATATTGATTGAATCAAACAAGTATAAAGACCATTAAAAATCTAAATCTATTTAAATCCATCAATCAAACTAGTCATTCATCATGGTTTGCATTCCCTACAAATGTGAACAGGTTTAATTCTTAAATCAGGAGACATTCTAATCACTTCATGTGAATTAGGCTCCTTTTATTGTTACCAGCACTACTTTTCATGCAATAACCTTGAAATTAAATTTTGCTTCATCCTTAATGACTATATTTGTTATGAAAAAAATGCCCAAAAACCATCTATAACATGAATTCATTCAATTTAACAAACAATGGAGTCCTTGACCTCTAATTTCATTTCTTATTGATATTAATTGTTGAATTCAAAATTAGAAAAATGCCTCCCATCATTTCTCATTAGCAATGCTCCTCTTTTGACTCGAAAAACACTTTTTGATAGATTGATCAGGAAATTAACACATGTGGCTAAACAACCTAGTATATTCATTGAATCAAACAAGTATATAGAACGTTAAAAACCTAAATCTATTGAAATTCGTCAATCACATGAGTCATTCATCATGGTTTACATTCTGTACAAATGTGAACTGGTTTAATTCTTCAATCACGAGACATTCTAATGACCTCATGTAAATTAGGCTCCTCTTATTGTTTCCAGGAGTATTTTTCATGCAATAACCTTGAAATTAAATTTTGCTTCATCCTTAATGACTATATTTGTTATGAAAAAAATGCCCATGGACCATCAATCAAATGAATTCATTCAATTTAACAATGGAATCTTGGATCTTGAATTTCATATCTTATTGATATTAATTGTTGAATTCGAAATTAGAGAGAGCCTCCCATCATTTCTCATTAGCAATGCTCCTCTTTTGACCCCAAACACACTTTTTGACACATTGATCATGAAAGTAACACATGTGGCTAAACAACCTAGTATATTGATTCAATTAAACAACTATAAAGACAATTAAAACTCTAAATCTATTTAAATCCGTCAATCAAAGGAGTCATTCATCATGGTTTGCATTCTGTACAAATGTGAACCGGTTTAATTCTTCAATCACGAGACATTCTAATGACCTCATGTAAATTAGGCTCCTCTTATTGTTTCCAGGATTATTTTTCATGGAATAACCTTGAAATTAAACTTTGCTTCATCCTTAATGACTATATTTGTTATGAAAGAAGTGCCGATGGACCATCTACAACATGAATTCATTCAATATAACAAACAATGGAGTCCTGGATCTTGAATTTCATATCTTATTGATATTAATTGTTGAATTCGAAATTAGAGAGAGCCTCCCATCATTTCTCATTAGCAATGCTCCTCTTTTGACCCCAAACACACTTTTTGACACATTGATCATGAAATTAACACATGTGGCTAAACAACCTAGAATATTGATTGAATCAAACAAGTATAAAGACCATTAAAACTCTAAATCTATTTAAATCCGTCAATCAAACTAGTCATTCATCATGGTTTGCATTCCCTACAAATGTGAACAGGTTTAATTCTTAAATCATGAGACATTCTAATCACCTCATGTGAATTAGGCTCCTTTTATTGTTACCAGGACTATTTTTCATGCAATAACCTTGAAATTAAATTTTGCTTCATCCTTAATGACTATATTTGTTATGAAAAAAATGCCCATAAACCATCTATAACATGAATTCATTCACTTTAACAAACAATGGAGTCCTTGATCTCTAATTTCATTTCTTATTGATATTAATTGTTGAAGTCAAAATTAGAGACTGCCTCCCATCATTTCTCATTAGCAATGCTCTTGTTTTGACTCCAAACACACTTTTTGACACATTGATCATGAAATTAACACATGTGGCTAAACAACCTAATATATTGATTGAATCAAACAAGTATAAAGACAATTAAAACTCTAAATCTATTGAAATCCATCAATCAAACGAGATATTCATCATGGTTTGCATTCTGTACAAATGTCAAATGGTTTAATTCTTAAATCACGAGACATTGTAAATACCTTATGTAAATTAGGCTCCTCTTATTGTTACCAGGACTATTTTTCATGCAATAACCTTGAAATTAAATTTTGCTTCATCCTTAATGACTATATTTGTTATGGAAAAAATGCCCATGGACCTTCTATCATATGAATTCATTCAATTTAACAAACAATGCAGTCTTGGATCTTGAATTTCATTTCTTATTGATATTAATTGTTGAATTGAAAATTAGAGACAGCTTCCCATCATTTCTTATTAGCAATGCTCGTCTTTTTACTCCAAACACACTTTTTGACACATTAATCATGAAAGTAACACATGTGGCTAAACAACCTAGTATATTGATTGAATCAAACAAGTATAAAGACCATTAAAACTGTATATCTATTTAAATCCGTCAATCAAACGAGTCATTCATCATGGTTTGCATTCTGTACAAATGTGAAATGGTTTAATTCTTAAATCACGAGACATTCTAAACACCTTATGTAAGTTAGGCTCCTTTTATTGTTACCAGGACTATTTTTCATTCAATAACCTTGAAATTAAATTTTGCTTCATCCTTAATGACTATATTTATTATGGAAAAAATGCCCATGGACCTTCTATCATATGAATTCATTCAATTTAACAAACAATGCAGTCTTGGATCTTGAATTTCATTTCTTATTGATATTAATTGTTGAAGTCAAAATTAGAGACCGCCTCCCATCATTTCTCATTAGGAATGCTCTTGTTTTGACTCCAAACACACTTTTTGACATATTGATCATGAAATTAACACATGTCGCTAAACAACCTAGTATATAGATTGAATCAAACAAGTATAAAGACCATTAAAACACTAAATCTATTTAAATCCGTCAATCAAACGAGTCATTCATCATGGTTTGCATTCCCTACAAATGTGAACAGGTTTAATTCTTAAATCAGGAGACATTCTAATCACCTCATGTGAATTAGGCTCCTTTTATTCTTACCAGGACTATTTTTCATACAATAACTTTGAAATTAAATTTTACTTCATCCTTAACGACTATATTTCTTATGAAAAAAATGCCCATGGACCATCTATAACATGAATTCATTCAATTTAACAAACAATGGAGTCCTTGATATCTAATTTCATTTCTTATTGATATTAATTGTTGAATTCAAAATTAGAGAATGCCTCCCATCATTTCTCATTAGCAATGCTCCTCTTTTGACTCCAAAAAACACTTTTTGACACATTGATCATGAAATTAACACATGTGGCAAAATAACCTATTATATTCATTGAATCAAACAATTATAAAGACCGTTAAAAGTCTAAATCTATTTAAATCCGTCAATCAAACGAGTCATTCATCACGGTTTGCATTCAGTACAAATGTGAACTGGTTTATCTCTTAAATCACGAGACATCCTAATTACCTTATGTAAATTAGGCTCCTCTTATTGTTACCAAGACTATTTTTCATGCAATAACCTTGAAATTAAATTTTGCTTCATCCTTAATGACTATATTTGTTATGAAAAAAATGCCCATGGACCATCTAGAACATGAATTCATTCAATTTAACAAACAATGGAGTCCTGGATCTTGAATTTCATTTCTTATTGATATTAATTGTTGAATTCAAAATTAGAGACAGCCTCCCATCATTTCTCATTACCAATGCTATTGTTTTGACTACAAAAACACTTTTTGACACACTGATCATGAAATTAACACATATGGCTAAACAACCTAATATATTGATTGAATCAAACAAGTATAAGGACCATTAAACTCTAAATCTAATTAAATCCGTCAATCAAAGGAGTCATTCATCATTGTTTGCATTCCGTACAAATGTGAACAAGTTTAATTCTTAACTCACAAGACATTCTAATCACCTCATATGAATTAGGCTTCTCTTATTGTTACCAGGACCATGTTTCATGCAATAACCTTGAAATAAAATTTTGCTTCATCTTTAGTGACTATATTTGTTATGAAAAAAAAAGCCCATGGACCATCTATAACATGAATTCATTCAATTTAACAAACAATGGAATCCTTGATCTTGAATTTCATTTCTTATCGATATTAATTGTTGAATTCAAAATTCGAGACAGCCTCCCATCATTTTTCATTTGCAATGCTCCTCTTTTGACTCCAAACACACTTTTTGACACATTGATCATGAAATTAACACATGTGGTAGACAACCTAGTATATTGATTGAATCAAACAAGTATAAAGACCATTAAAACTCTAAATCCATTGAAATCCGTCAATCAAACGAGTCATTCATCATGGTTTACGAAATGGTTTAATTCTTAAATCACGAGACGTTCTAAATACCTTATGTAAATTAGGCTCCTCTTATTGTTACCAGGACTATTTTTCATGCAATAACCTAGAAATTAAATTTTGCTTCATCCTTAACGACTATATTTGTTATGAAAAAAATGCTCCTGGACCATCTATAACATGAATTCATTCAATTTAACAAACAATGGAGTCCTTGATCTTGAATTTCATTTCTTATTGATATTAATTGTTGAATTCAAAATTAGAGAATGCCTCCCATCATTTCTCATTAGCAATGCTCCTCTTTTGACTCGAAAGATACTTTTTGACATATTGATCATGAAATTAACACATGTGGCTAAACAACCTTGTATATTCAGTGAATCAAACAAGTATAAAGAACGTTAAAAGTTTAAATCTATTTAAATCCGTCAATCAAACGAGTCATTCATCATGGTTTGCATTCTATCCAAATATGAACTGGTTTAATTCGTAAATCACTAGACATTCTAAATACCTTATGTTAATTAGGCTCCTCTTATTGTTACCAAGACTATTTTTCATGCAATAACCTTGAAATTAAATTCCTCTGCATCCTTAATGACTATATTGGTTATGGAAAAAATGCCCATGGACCATCAATAACATGAATTCATTCAATTTGACAAACAATGGAGTCCTTGATCTTGAATTTGATTTCTTATTGATATTAATTGTTGAATTGAAAATTAGACAATGCCTCCCATCATTTCACAATAGCAATGCTCCTCTTTTGACTCGAAAAACACTTTTTG
>JBAPLH010001465.1:0-34457 GCA_037897445.1 Ceriops zippeliana | reverse complement strand
AAAGACAAGTCTTGCAAAACATGAAATGGTGCGCTGAGGGAATTCTTTATTTGAAAAATCAAGCCAATTCACATCAATAAGAAAACCCTAATCAAGATTATGGACCCCAATTGTTTGTTAGTATTGAATGAATTGTATAGATATGGACATTTTTTTTCTTGATGAATAGTGAATAGAAAGCCTCATTATTTAGGTAATAACCAAATTGACATTAGTACGAAATGCAAAATTAGGATGAATGACTCCTTTGGGTGATGGAAACAAACACATTTAGATTTTTCAATTGTGCGTCGACATGTTTCTTTTATTTAATATACTACTGTGCAATTTATTCATAAATTTTAAATGTCATAATGATTGCGTGAAAAGAGAGTGTTTGGGAACCAAAAGACAAGTCTTCCAAACCAGAAATGTTGTGAGGGATTCCTTATTTGAAAAATCAAGCAATTCACATCAATAAGAAACCCTAATCAAGATTATGGACCCCATTGTTTGTTAGTATTGAATGAATTGTATAGATATGGACATTTTTTTCTTGATGAATATAGTTGTTAATAAGGAGACAAAAGATAATTTCATAGTCATTGCAAGAAAAATAGTGCTTGTAACAACAAAAGTAGACTAATTAGCATGTAGTGAATAGAAAGCCTCATTATTTAGGTAATAACCAAATTGACATTAGTACGAAATGCAAATTAGGATGAATGACTCCTTTGGGTGATGGAAACAAACACATTTAGATTTTCAATTGTGCGTCGACATGTTTCTTTTATTTAATATACTGTGAAATTTAGTCATAAATTTTAATGTCACGAATGATTGTGTGAAAAAAAAGAGTGTTTGGAACCAAAAGACAAGTCTTCCAAACCAGAAATGTTGTGAGGGATTCTTTATTTGAAAAATCAAGCAATTCACATCAATAAGAAACCCTAATCAAGATTATGGACCCCAATGTTTGTTAGTATTGAATGAATTGTATAGATATGGACATTTTTTTTCTTGAATAATATAGTTGTTAATAAGGAGACAAAAGATAATTTCATAGTCATTGCAAGAAAAATAGTGCTTGTAACAACAAAAGTAGACTAATTAGCATGTAGTGAATAGAAAGCCTCATTATTTAGGTAATAACCCAAATTGACATTAGTACGAAATGCAAATTAGGATGAATGACTCCTTTGGGTGATGGAAACAAACACATTTAGATTTTCAATTGTGCGTCGACATGTTTCTTTTTTTATTTAATATACTGTGTAATTTATTCATAAATTTTAATGTCATAATGATTGTGTGAAAAAGTGTGTTTGGAACCAAAAGACAAGTCTTCCAAACCAGAAATGTTGTGAGGGATTCTTTATTTGAAAAATCAAGCAATTCACATCAATAAGAAACCCTAATCAAGATTATGGACCCCAATGTTTGTTAGTATTGAATGAATTGTATAGATATGGACATTTTTTTCTTGATGATGAATATAGTTGTTAATAAGGCGACAAAAGATAATTTCATAGTCATTGCAAGAAAAATAGTGCTTGTAACAACAAAAGTAGACTAATTAGCATGTAGTGAATAGAGAAAGCCTCATTATTTAGGTAATAACCAAATTGACATTAGTACGAAATGCAAATTATGATGAATGACTCCTTTGGGTGATGGAAACAAACACATTTAGATTTTCAATTGTGCGTCGACATGTTTCTTTTATTTAATATACTGTGTAATTTATTCATAAATTTTAAATGTCACGATGATTGTGTGAAAAAAGTGTGTTTGGAACCAAAAGACAAGTCTTCCAAACCAGAAATGTTGTGAGGGATTCTTTATTTGAAAAATCAAGCAATTCACATCAATAAGAAACCCTAATCAAGATTATGGACCCCAATTGTTTGTTAGTATTGAATGAATTGTATAGATATGGACATTTTTTTCTTGATGAATATAGTTGTTAATAAGGAGACAAAAAGATAATTTCATAGTCATTGCAAGAAAAATAGTGCTTGTAACAACAAAAGTAGACTAATTAGCATGTAGTGAATAGAAAGCCTCATTATTTAGGTAATAACCAAATTGACATTAGTACGAAATGCAAATTAGGATGAATGACTCCTTTGGGTGATGGAAACAAACACATTTAGATTTTCAATTGTGCGTCGACATGTTTCTTTTATTTAATATACTGTGTAATTTATTCATAAATTTTAATGTCATAATGATTGTGTGAAAAACAGTGTTTGGAACCAAAAGACAAGTCTTCCAAACCAGAAATGTTGTGAGGGATTCTTTATTTGAAAAATCAAGCAATTCACATCAATAAGAAACCCTAATCAAGATTATGGACCCCATTGTTTGTTAGTATTGAATGAATTGTATAGATATGGACATTTTTTTCTTGATGAATATAGTTGTTAATAAGGAGACAAAAGATAATTTCATAGTCATTGCAAGAAAAATAGTGCTTGTAACAACAAAAAAGTAGACTAATTAGCATGTAGTGAATAGAAAGCCTCATTATTTAGGTAATAACCAAATTGACATTAGTACGAAATGCAAATTAGGATGAATGACTCCTTTGGGTGATGGAAACAAACACATTTAGATTTTCAATTGTGCGTCGACATGTTTCTTTTATTTAATATACTGTGTAATTTATTCATAAATTTTAATGTCATAATGATTGTGTGAAAAAGAGTGTTTGGAACCAAAAGACAAGTCTTCCAAACCAGAAATGTTGTGAGGGATTCTTTATTTGAAAAATCAAGCAATTCACATCAATAAGAAACCCTAATCAAGATTATGGACCCCATTGTTTGTTAGTATTGAATGAATTGTATAGATATGGACATTTTTTTCTTTGATGAATATAGTTGTTAATAAGGAGACAAAAAGATAATTTCATAGTCATTGCAAGAAAAATAGTGCTTGTAACAACAAAAGTAGACTAATTAGCATGTAGTGAATAGAAAGCCTCATTATTTAGGTAATAACCAAATTGACATTAGTACGAAATGCAAATTAGGATGAATGACTCCTTTGGGTGATGGAAACAAACACATTTAGATTTTCAATTGTGCGTCGACACATGTTTCTTTTATTTAATATACTGTGTAATTTATTCATAAATTTTAATGTCATAATGATTGTGTGAAAAAGAGTGTTTGGAACCAAAAGACAAGTCTTCCAAACCAGAAATGTTGTGAGGGATTCTTTATTTGAAAAATCAAGCAATTCACATCAATAAGAAACCCTAATCAAGATTATGGACCCCATTGTTTGTTAGTATTGAATGAATTGTATAGATATGGACATTTTTTTCTTGATGAATATAGTTGTTAATAAGGAGACAAAAGATAATTTCATAGTCATTGCAAGAAAAATAGTGCTTGTAACAACAAAAGTAGACTAATTAGCATGTAGTGAATAGAAAGCCTCATTATTTAGGTAATAACCAAATTGACATTAGTACGAAATGCAAATTAGGATGAATGACTCCTTTGGGTGATGGAAACAAACACATTTAGATTTTCAATTGTGCGTCGACATGTTTCTTTTATTTTAATATACTGTGTGTGTAATTTATTCATAAATTTTAATGTCACGAATGATTGTGTGAAAAAAGTGTTTGGAACCAAAAGACAAGTCTTCCAAACCAGAAATGTTGTGAGGGATTCTTTATTTGAAAAATCAAGCAATTCACATCAATAAGAAAACCCTAATCAAGATTATGGACCCCATTGTTTGTTAGTATTGAATGAATTGTATAGATATGGACATTTTTTTCTTGATGAATATAGTTGTTAATAAGGAGACAAAAGATAATTTCATAGTCATTGCAAGAAAAAATAGTGCTTGTAACAACAAAAGTAGACTAATTAGCATGTAGTGAATAGAAAGCCTCATTATTTAGGTAATAACCAAATTGACATTAGTACGAAATGCAAATTAGGATGAATGACTCCTTTTGGGTGATGGAAACAAACACATTTAGATTTTCAATTGTGCGTCGACATGTTTCTTTTATTTAATATACTGTGTAATTTATTCATAAATTTTAACGTCACGATGATTGTGTGAAAAAGCGTGTTTGGAACCAAAAGACAAGTCTTCCAAACCAGAAATGTTGTGAGGGATTCTTTATTTGAAAAATCAACCAATTCACATCAATAAGAAACCCTAATCAAGATTATGGACTCCAATGGTTGTTAGTATTGAATGAATTGTATAGATATGGACATTTTTTCCTTGATGAATATAGTTGTTAATAAGGAGACAAAAGATAATTTCATAGTCATTGCAAGAAAAATAGTGCTTGTAACAACAAAAGTAGACTAATTAGCATGTAGTGAATAGAAAGCCTCATTATTTAGGTAATAACCAAATTGACATTAGTACGAAATGCAAATTAGGATGAATGACTCCTTTGGGTGATGGAAACAAACACGTTTAGATTTTCAATTGTGCGTCGACATGTTTCATTTATTTAATATACTGTGTAATTTAGTCATAAATTTTAATGTCATAATGATTGTGTGAAAAAGAGTGTTTGGAACCAAAAGACAAGTCTTCCAAACCAGAAATGTTGTGAGGGATTCTTTATTTGAAAAATCAAGCAATTCACATCAATAAGAAACCCTAATCAAGATTATGGACCCCATTGTTTGTTTAGTATTGAATGAATTGTATAGATATGGACATTTTTTTCTTGATGAATATAGTTGTTAATAAGGAGACACAAAAGATAATTTCATAGTCATTGCAAGAAAAATAGTGCTTGTAACAACAAAAGTAGACTAATTAGCATGTAGTGAATAGAAAGCCTCATTATTTAGGTAATAACCAAATTGACATTAGTACGAAATGCAAATTAGGATGAATGACTCCTTTGGGTGATGGAAACAAACACATTTAGATTTTCAATTGTGCGTCGACATGTTTCATTTATTTAATATACTGTGTAATTTAGTCATAAATTTTAATGTCATAATGATTGTGTGAAAAAGAGTGTTTGGAACCAAAAGACAAGTCTTCCAAACCAGAAATGTTGTGAGGGATTCTTTATTTGAAAAATCAAGCAATTCACATCAATAAGAAACACTAATCAAGATTATGGACCCCATTGTTTGTTAGTATTGAATGAATTGTATAGATATGGACATTTTATTCTTGATGAATATAGTTGTTAATAAGGAGACAAAAGATAATTTCATAGTCATTGCAAGAAAAATAGTGCTTGTAACAACAAAAGTAGACTAATTAGCATGTAGTGAATAGAAAGCCTCATTATTTAGGTAATAACCAAATTGACATTAGTACGAAATGCAAATTAGGATGAATGACTCCTTTGGGTGATGGAAACAAACACATTTAGATTTTCAATTGTGCGTCGACATGTTTCTTTTATTTAATATACTGTGTAATTTAGTCTTAAAATTTAATGTCACGATGATTGTGTGAAAAAGTGTGATTGGAACCAAAAGACAAGACTTCCAAACCAGAAATGTTGTGAGGGATTCTTTATTTGAAAAATCAACCAATTCACATCAATAAGAAACCCTAATCAAGATTATGGACCCCAATGTTTGTTAGTATTGAATGAATTGTATAGATATGGACATTTTTTTCTTGATGAATATAGTTGTTAATAAGGAGACAAAAGATAATTTCATAGTCATTGCAAGAAAAATAGTGCTTGTAACAACAAAAGTAGACTAATTAGCATGTAGTGAATAGAAAGCCTCATTATTTAGGTAATAACCAAATTGACATTAGTACGAAATGCAAATTAGGATGAATGACTCCTTTGGGTGATGGAAGGAAACACATTTAGATTTTTCAATTGTGCGTCGACATGTTTCTTTTATTTTAATATACTGTGTAATTTATTGATAAATTTTAATGTCAGAATGATTGTGTGAAAAAGGGTGTTTGGAACCAAAAGGCAAGTCTTCCAAACCAGAAATGTTGCGAGGGATTCTTTATTTGAAAAATCAAGCAATTCACATCAATAAGAAACACTAATCAAGATTATGGACCCCATTGTTTGTTTAGTATTGAATGAATTGTATATATATATGGACATTTTTTTCTTGATGAATATAGTTGTTAATAAGGAGGCAAAAGATAATTTCATAGTCATTGCAAGAAAAATAGTGCTTGTAACAACAAAAGTAGACTAATTAGCATGTAGTGAATAGAAAGCCTCATTATTTAGGTAATAACCAAATTGACATTAGTACGAAATGCAAATTAGGATGAATGACTCCTTTGGGTGATGGAAACAAACACATTTAGATTTTCAATTGTGCGTCGACATGTTTCATTTATTTAATATACTGTGTAATTTAGTCATAAATTTTAATGTCATAATGATTGTGTGAAAAAGAGTGTTTGGAACCAAAAAACAAGTCTTCCAAACCAGAAATGTTGTGAGGGATTCCTTATTTGAAAAATCAAGCAATTCACATCAATAAGAAACCCTAATCAAGATTATGGACCCCATTGTTTGTTAGTATTGAAATGAATTGTATAGATATGGACATTTTTTTCTTGATGAATATAGTTGTTAATAAGGAGACAAAAGATAATTTCATAGTCATTGCAAGAAAAATAGTGCTTGTAACAACAAAAGTAGACTAATTAGCATGTAGTGAATAGAAAGCCTCATTATTTAGGTAATAACCAAATTGACATTAGTACGAAATGCAAATTAGGATGAATGACTCCTTTGGGTGATGGAAACAAGCACATTTAGATTTTCAATTGTGCGTCTACATGTTTCTTTTATTTAATATACTGTGTAATTTATTGATAAATTTTAATGTCAGAATGATTGTGTGAAAAAGGGTGTTTGGAATCCAAAAGGCAAGTCTTCCAAACCAGAAATGTTGCGAGGGATTCTTTATTTGAAAAATCAAGCAATTCACATCAATAAGAAACCCTAATCAAGATTATGGACCCCATTGTTTGTTAGTATTGAATGAATTGTATAGATATGGACATTTTTTTCTTGATGAATATAGTTGTTAATATGGAGGCAAAAGATAATTTCATAGTCATTGCAAGAAAAATAGTGCTTGTAACAACAAAAGTAGACTAATTAGCATGTAGTGAATAGAAAGCCTCATTATTTAGGTAATAACCAAATTGACATTAGTACGAAATGCAAATTAGGATGAATGACTCCTTTGGGTGATGGAAACAAACACATTTAGATTTTCAATTGTGCGTCGACATGTTTCTTTTATTTAATATACTGTGTAATTTAGTCATAAATTTTAACATCACGATGATTGTGTGAAAAAGCGTGTGTGGAACCAAAAGACAAGTCTTCCAAACCAGAAATGTTGTGAGGGATTCTTTATTTGAAAAATCAACCAATTCACATCAATAAGAAACCCTAATCAAGATTATGGACCCCAATGTTTGTTAGTATTGAATGAATTGTATAGATATGGACATTTTTTTCTTGATGAATATAGTTGTTAATATGGCGACAAAAGATAATTTCATAGTCATTGTAAGAAAAATAGTGCTTGTAACAACAAAAGTAGACTAATTAGCATGTAGTGAATAGAAAGCCTCATTATTTAGATGATAACCAAATTGACATTAGTACGAAATGCAAATTATGATGAATGACTCCTTTGGGTGATGGAAACAAGCACATTTAGATTTTCAATTGTGCGTCGACATGTTTTTTTATTTATTTAATATACTGTGTAATTTAGTCATAAATTTTAACGTCACGATGATTGTGTGAAAAAAGCGTGTGTGTGGAAACCAAAAGACAAGTCTTCCAAACCAGAAATGTTGTGAGGGATTCTTTATTTGAAAAATCAACCAATTCACATCAATAACAAACCCTAATCAAGATTATGAACCCCATTGTTTTTTAGTATTGTATGAATTGTATAGATGTGGACATTTTTTTTCTTGATGAATATAGTTGATAATAAGGAGACAAAAGATAATTTTCATAGTCATTGCAAGAAAAATAGTGTGCTTGTAACAACAAAAGTAGACTAATTAGCATGTAGTGAATAGAAAGCCTCATTATTTAGGTAATAACCAAATTGACATTAGTACGAAATGCAAATTAGGATGAATGACTCCTTTGGGTGATGGAAGGAAACACATTTAGATTTTTCAATTGTGCGTCGACATGTTTCTTTTATTTAATATACTGTGTAATTTATTCATAAATTTTTAATGTTAGAATGATTGTGTGAAAAAGATTGTTTGGAACCAAAAGACAAGTCTTCCAAACCAGAAATGTTACAAGGGATTCTTTATTTGAAAAAAGAAGCAATTCACATTAATAAGAAACACTAATCAAGATTATGGACCCCATTGTTTGTTAGTATTGAATGAATTGTATAGATGTGGACATTTTTTTCTTGATGAATATAGTTGTTAATAAGGAGACAAAAAGATAATTTCATAGTCATTGCAAGAAAAATAGTGCTTGTAACAACAAAAGTACAGTAATTAGCATGTAGTGAATAAAAGCCTCATTATTTAGGTAATAACCAAATTGACATTAGTACGAAATGCAAATTAGGATGAATGACTCCTTTGGGTGATGGAAGTAAAGGCATTTAGATTTTGAATTGTGCGTTGACATGTTTTGTTTATTTAATATACTGTGTAATTTATTCATAAATTTTAACGTCACGATGATTGTGCGAAAAAGCGTGTTTGGAACCAAAAGACAAGTCTTCGAAACGAGAAATATTGTGAGGGATTCTTTATTTGAAAAATCAAGCAATTCGCATCTATAGGAAACCCTAATCAAGATTATGGATCCCAATGTTTGTTAGTATTGAATGAATTGTATAGATATGGACATTTTTTTCTTGATGAATGCTAATAAAGAGACAAAAGTTAATTTCATAGTCATTGCAAGAAAAATAGTGCTTGTAACAAAAAAAGTAGACTAATTAGCATGTAGTGAATAGAAAGCCTCATTATTTAGATGATAACCAAATTGACATTCGTACGAAAATGCAAATTAGGATGAATGACTCCTTTTTGGGTGATGGAAGAAAACACATTTAGATTTTCAATTGTGCATCGACATGTTTCGTTTATTTAATATATTGTGTAATTTATTCATAAATTTTAATGTCAGAATGATTGTGTGAAAAAGAGTGTTTGGAGCCAAAAGACAAGTCTTCCAAACCAGAAAATGTTGTGAGAGGGATTCTTTATTTGAAAAATCAAGCAATTCACATCAATAAGAAACACTAATCAAGATTATGGACCCCATTTGTTTGTTAGTATTGAATGAATTGTATAGCTATGGACATTTTTTTCTTGATGAATATAGTTGTTAATATGGAGACAAAAGATAATTTCATATTCATTACAAGAAAAAATAGTGCTTGTCACAAAAAAGAAGCCTAATTAACTTGAAGACAATAGAAAGCTTCATTTTTTAGGAAATAAACTACTTCACATTAGTACGAAATGCAAATTAAGATGAATGACTCCTTTGTGTGATGAACTAAACACATTTTTAATTTTCAATTGTGCGTCGACATGTTTCTTTTTATTTAATATACTTTGTAATTTACTCATAAATTTTAATCTCCTGATGATTGTGTGAAAAAGAGTGTTTGCAACCAAAAGACAAGTCTTCCCAATGAGAAATGTTGTGAGGGATTCTTTCTTTGGAAAATCAAGCAATTCACATCAATAAGAAACCCTAATCAAGATTATGGACCCCATTGTTTGTTAGTATTGAATGAATTGTATAGATATGGACATTTTTTTCTTGATGAATCTAGTTGTTAATAAGGAGACAAAAGATAATTTCATAGTCATTGCAAGAAAAATAGTGCTTGTAACAACAAAAGTAGACTAATTACCATGTAGTGAATAGAAAGCCTCATTATTTAGGTAATAACCAAATTGACATTAGTACGAAATGCAAATTATGATGAATGACTCCTTTGGGTGATGGAAGGAAACACATTTAGATTTTGAATTGTGCATCGACATGTTTCTTTTATTTAATATACTGTGTAATTTATTGATAAATTTTAATGTCAGAATGATTGTGTGAAAAAGCGGTGTTTGGAACCAAAAGACAAGTCTTCCAAACCAGAAATGTTGCGAGGGATTCTTTATTTGAAAAATCAAGCAATTCACATCAATAAGAAACCCTAATCAAGATTATGAACCCCATTGTTTTTTAGTATTGAATGAATTGTATAGATGTGGACATTTTTTTCTTTGTGAATATAGTTGTTAATAAAGAGGAAAAAGATAATTTCATAGTCATTGCAAGAAAAATAGTGCTTGTAACAACAAAAGTAGACTAATTAGCATGTAGTGAATAGAAAGCCTCATTATTTAGGTAATAACCAAATTGACATTAGTACGATATTCAAATTAGGATGAATGACTTTTTTGGATGATGGAAGCAAACACATTTAGATTTTCAATTGTGCGTCGACATGTTTCGTTTATTTAATATACTGTGTAATTTATTCATAAATTTTTAATGTCAGAATGATTGCGTGAAAAAGAGTGTTTCGAACCAAAAGACAAGTCTTCCAAACCAGAAATGTTGCGAGGGATTCTTTATTTGAAAAATCAAGCAATTCACATCAATAAGAAACACTAATCAAGATTATGGACCCCATTGTTTGTTAGTATTGAATGAATTGTATAGATATGGACATTTTTTTCTTGATGAATATATAGTTGTTGTTAATAAGGAGACAAATGATAATTTCATAGTCATTGCAAGAAAAATATAGTGCTTGTAACAACAAAAGTAGACTAATTAGCATGTAGTGAATAGAAAAAGCCTCATTATTTAGGTAATAACCAAATTGACATTAGTACGAAATGCAAATTATGATGAATGACTCCTTTGGGGTGATGGAAGGAAACACATTTTAGATTTTGAATTGTGCGTCGACATGTTTCTTTTATTTAATATACTGTGTAATTTAGTCATAAATTTTAACCTCAGGATGATTGTGTGAAAAAGCGTGTGTGGAACCAAAAGATAAGTCTTCCAAACAAGAAATGTTGTGAGAGGATTCATTATTTGAAAAATCAACCAATTCACATCAATAACAAACCCTAATCAAGATTATGAACCCCATTGTTTTTTAGTATTGTATGAATTGTATAGATGTGAACATTTTTTTTTTTGATGAATAAGTTGTTATTAAGGAGCCAAAAGACAAGTCTTCCAAACTGAGAAATGTTGTGAGGGATTCTTTATTTGAAAAAATCAAGCAATTCACATCAATAAGAAACACTAATCAAGATTATGGACCCCATTGTTTGTTAGTATTGAATGAATTGTATAGATATGGACATTTTTTTTCATGATGAATATAGTTGTTAATAAGGAGGCAAAAGATAATTTTCATTCATAGTCATTGCAAGAAAAATAGTGCTTGTAACAACAAAAAGTAGACTAATTAGCATGTAGTGAATAGAAAGCCTCATTATTTAGGTAATAACCAAATTGACATTAGTACTAAATGCAAATTAGGATGAATGACTCCTTTGGGTGATGGAAACAAGCTCATTTAGATTTTCAATTGTGCGTCTACATATTTCTTTTATTTAATATACTGTGTAATTTAGTCATAAATTTTAACGTCACGAATGATTGTGTGAAAAAGCGTGTGTGGAACCAAAAGACAAGTCTTCCAAACCAGAAAATGTTGTGAGGGATTCTTTATTTGATTTGAAAAATCAAACCAATTCACATCAATAAGAAACCTAAATCAAGATTATGGACCCCAATGTTTGTTAGTATTGAATGAATTGTATAGATATGGACATTTTTTTCTTGATGAATATAGTTGTTAATATGGCGACAAAAGATTATTTCATAGTCATTGTAAGAAAAATAGTGCTTGTAACAACAAAAGTAGACTAATTAGCATGTAGTGAATAGAAAGCCTCATTATTTAGATGATAACCAAATTGACATTAGTACGAAATGCAAATTATGATGAATGACTCCTTTGGGTGATGGAAACAAGCACATTTAGATTTTCAATTGTGCGTCGACATGTTTCTTTTATTTTAATATACTGTGTAATTTAGTCATAAAATTTTAACGTCACGATGATTGTGTGAAAAAAAGAGTGTTTGGAACCAAAAGACAAGTCTTCCAAACCAGAAATGTTGTGAGGGATTCTTTATTTGAAAAATCAACCAATTCACATCAATAAGAAAACCCTAATCAAGATTATGGACCCCATTGTTTTTTAGTATTGAATGAATTTGTATAGATATGGACATTTTTTTTCTTGATGAATATAGTTGTTAATAAGGAGACAAAAGATAATTTCATAGTCATTGTAAGAAAAATAGTGCTTGTAACAACAAAAAAGTAGACTAATTAGCATGTAGTGAATAGAAAGCCCTCATTATTTAGGTAATAACCAAATTGACATTAGTACGAAATGCAAATTAGGATGAATGACTCCTTTGGGTGATGGAAACAAAAACACATTTTAGATTTTCAATTGTGCGTCGACATGTTTCTTTTATTTAATATACTGTGTAATTTATTCATAAATTTTAATGTCACGATGATTGTGTGAAAAAGATTGTTTGGAACCAAAAAGACAAGTCTTCCAAACCAGAAATGTTGTGAGGGATTCTTTATTTGAAAAAAGAAGCAATTCACATCAAATAAGAAACCCTAATCAAGATTATGGACCCCATTGTTTGTTAGTATTGAATGAATTGTATAGATATGGACATTTTTTTCTTGATGAATATAGTTGTTAAATATGGAGGCAAATGATAATTTTTCATAGTCATTGCAAGAAAAAATAGTGCTTGTAACAACAAAAGTAGACTAATTAGCATGTAGTGAATAGAAAGCCTCATTATTTAGGTAATAACCAAATTGACATTAGTACGAAATGCAAATTAGGATGAATGACTCCTTTGGGTGATGGAAGTAAACACATTTAGATTTTGAATTGTGCGTTGACATGTTTTCTTTATTTAATATACTGTGTAATTTATTCATAAATTTTAAATGTCATAATGATTGTGTGTGAAAAAGAGTGTTTGGAACCAAAAAGACAAGTCTTCCAAACCAGAAATGTTGTGTGGGATTCTTTATTTTGAAAAATCAAGCAATTCACATCAATATAAGAAACCCTAATCAAGATGATGGACCCCATTGTTTGTTAGTATTGAATGAATTGTATAGATATGGACATTTTTTTTCCTTGATGAATATAGTTGTTTAATAAGGAGACAAAAGATAATTTCATAGTCATTGCAAGAAAAAATAGTGCTTGTAAACAACAAAAGTACACTAATTAGCATGTAGTGAATAGAAAGCCTCATTATTTAGGTAATAACCAAATTGACATTAGTACGAAATGCAAATTAGGATGAATGACCCCTTTGGGTGATGGAAATAAACACATTTAGATTCTAAATTGTGCGTCGACATGTTTCTTTTATTTAAAATACTGTGTAATTTATTCATAAATTTTAACGTCACGATGATTGTGCGAAAAAGCGTGTTTGGAACCAAAAGACAAGTCTTCCAAACCAGAAATACTGTGAGGGATTCTTTATTTGAAAAATCAAGCAATTCGCATCTATAGGAAACCCTAATCAAGATTATGGACCCCAATGTTTGTTAGTATTGAATGAATTGTATAGATATGGACATTTTTTTCTTGATGAATATAGTTGCTAATAAAGAGACAAAAGATAATTTCATAGTCATTGCAAGAAAAATAGTGCTTGTAACAACAAAAGTAGACTAATTAGCATGTAGTGAATAGAAAGCCTCATTATTTAGATGATAACCAAATTGACATTAGTACGAAATGCAAATTAGGATGAATGACTCCTTTGGGTGATGGAAGAAAACACATTTAGATTTTCAATTGTGCATCGACATGTTTCGTTTATTTAATATACTGTGTAATTTATTCATAAATTTTAATGTCAGAATGATTGTGTGAAAAAGAGTGTTTGGAGCCCAAAAGACAAGTCTTCCAAATGAGAAATGTTGTGAGGGATTCTTTATTTGAAAAATCAAGCAATTCACATCAATAAGAAACACTAATCAAGAATATGGACCCCATTGTTTGTTAGTATTGAATGAATTGTATAGCTATGGACATTTTTTTCTTGATGAATATAGTTGTTAATATGGAGACAAAAGATAATTTCATAGTCATTGACAGAAAAAATAGTGCTTGTCACAAAAAAAGAAGCCTAATTAAGCATGAAGACAATAGAAAGCTTCATTTTTAGGGAAATAAACTACTTCACATTAGTACGAAATGCAAATTAAGATGAATGACTCCTTTGTGTGATGAACTAAACACATTCAAATTTTCAATGGTGCGTCAACATGTTTATTTTAATTAATATACTTTATAATTTACTCATAAATTTTAATCTCCTGATGATTGTGTGAAAAAGAGTGTTTGCAACCAAAAGACAAGTCTTCCAAATGAGAAATGTTGTGAGGGATTCTTTCTTTGGAAAATCAAGCAATTCACATCAATAAGAAACCCTAATCAAGATTATGGACCCCATTGTTTGTTAGTATTGAATGAATTGTATAGATATGGACATTTTTTTCTTGATGAATCTAGTTGTTAATAAGGAGACAAAAGATAATTTCATAGTCATTGCAAGAAAAATAGTGCTTGTAACAACAAAAGTAGACTAATTACCATGTAGTGAATAGAAAGCCTCATTATTTAGGTAATAACCAAATTGACATTAGTACGAAATGCAAATTATGATGAATGACTCCTTTGGGTGATGGAAGGAAACACATTTAGATTTTGAATTGTGCATCGACATGTTTCTTTTTATTTAATATACTATGTAATTTATTGATAAATTTTAATGTCAGAATGATTGTGTGAAAAACGGTGTTTGGAAACCAAAAGACAAAGTCTCTTCAAACCAGAAATGTTGCGAGGGATTCTTTTTATTTGAAAAATCAAGCAATTCACACATCAATAAGAAACCCTAATCAAGATTATGAACCCCATTGTTTTTTTTAGTATTGAATGAATTGTATAGATGTGGACATTTTTTTTCTTTGATGAATATAGTTGTTAATAAAGGAGGAAAAAGATAATTTCATAGTCATTGCAAGAAAAATAGTGCTTGTAACAACAAAAGTAGACTAATTAGCATGTAGTGAATAGAAAGCCTCATTATTTAGGTAATAACCAAATTGACATTAGTACGATATGCAAATTAGGATGAATGACTCCTTTTTGGTGATGGAAGCAAACACATTTAGATTTTCAATTGTGCGTCGACATGTTTTCGTTTATTTAATATACTGTGTAATTTATTCATAAATTTTAATGTCAGAATGATTGCGTGAAAAAGAGTGTGTTTGGAACCAAAAGACAAGTCTTCCAAAACCAGAAATGTTGTGAGGGATTCTTTATTTGAAAAATCAAGCAATTCACATCAATAAGAAACACTAATCAAGATTATGGACCCCATTGTTTGTTAGTATTGAATGAATTGTATAGATATGGACATTTTTTTTCTTGATGAAATATAGTTGTTAATATGGAGACAAAAGATAATTTCATAGTCATTGCAAGAAAAAATAGTGCTTGTAAACAACAAAAGTAGACTAATTAGCATGTAGTGAATAGAAAGCCTCATTATTTAGGTAATAACCAAATTGACATTAGTACGAAATGCAAATTATGATGAATGACTCCTTTGGGTGATGGAAACAAACACATTTAGATTTTGAATTGTGCGTCGACATGTTTTCTTTTATTTTATATACTGTGTAATTTAGTCATAAATTTTAAATGTCAGGATGATTGTGTGTGAAAAAAGCGTGTGTGGAACCAAAAGATAAGTCTTCCAAACAAGAAATGTTGTGAGGGATTCATTATTTGAAAAATCAACCAATTCACATCAATAACAAACCCTAATCAAGATTATGAACCCCATTGTTTTTTAGTATTGTATGAATTGTATAGATGTGAACATTTTTTTCTTTATGAATATAGTTGTTATTAAGGAGCCAAAAGACAAGTCTTCCAACTGAGAAATGTTGTGAGGGATTCTTTATTTGAAAAATCAAGCAATTCACATCAATAAGAAACACTAATCAAGATTATGGACCCCATTGTTTGTTAGTATTGAATGAATTGTATAGATATGGACATTTTTTTCTTGATGAATATAGTTGTTAATATGGAGAACAAAAGATAATTTCATAGTTCATTACAAGAAAAAAATAGTGCTTGTCACAAAAAAGAAGCCTAATTAACTGAAGACAATAGAAAGCTTCATTATTTAGGAAATAAAACTGCTTGACATTAGTACGAAATGCAAATTAGGATGAATGACTCCTTTGGGTGATGAAATAAAACACATTTTTAGATTTTCAATTGTGTGCGTCAACATGTTTCTTTTTATTTAATATACTTTGTAATTTAGTCATAAATTTTAATCTCCTGATGATTGTGTGAAAAAAGAGTGTTTGGAACCAAAAGACAAGTCTTCCAAAACCAGAAATTTTGTGAGGGATTCTTTATTTGAAAAATTAAGCAATTCACATAAATAAGAAACCCTAATCAAGATTATGGACCCCATTGTTTGTTAGTATTGAATGAATTGTATAGATATGGACATTTTTTTCTTGATGAATATAGTTGTTAATATGGCAACAAAAGATAATTTCATAGTCATTGCAAGAAAAATAGTGCTTGTAACAAACAAAAGTAGACTAATTAGCATGTAGTGAATAGAAAGCCTCATTATTTAGGTAATAACCAAATTGACATTAGTACGAAATGCAAATTAGGATGAATGACTCCTTTGGGTGATGGAAACAAAAACACATTTAGATTTTCAATTGTGCGACGACATGTTTCTTCGTTTATTTAATATACTGTGTAATTTATTATTATTCATAAATTTTAATGTCAGAATGATTGTGTGAAAAAGAGTGTTTGGAACCAAAAGACAAGTCTTCCAAACCAAAAATGTTGTGAGGGATTCTTTATTTTGAAAAAAATCAAGCAATTCACATCAATAAGAAACCCTAATCAAGATTATGGACCCCATTGTTTGTTAGTATTGAATGAATTGTATAGATATGGACATTTTTTTCTTGATGAATATAGTTGTTAATATGGCGACAAAAGATAATTTCATAGTCATTGCAAGAAAAAATAGTGCTTGTAACAACAAAAGTAGACTAATTAGCGTGTAGTGAATAGAAAGCCTCATTATTTAGGTAATAACCAAATTGACATTAGTACGAAATGCAAATTAGGATGAATGACTCCTTTGGGTGATGGAAACAAACACATTTAGATTTTCAATTGTGCGTCGACATGTTTCTTTTATTTAATATACTGTGTAATTTAGTCATAAATTTTAAACGTCACGATGATTGTGTGAAAAAAAAATGAGTGTGTGGGAACCAAAAGACAAGTCTTCCAAACCAAAAATGTTGTGAGGGATTCTTTATTTGAAAAATCAAGCAATTCACATCAATAAGAAACCCTAATCAAGATTATGGACCCCATTGTTTGTTAGTATTGAATGAATTGTATAGATATGGACATTTTTTTTTTTGATGATGAATATAGTTGTTAATATGGCGACAAAAGATAATTTCATAGTCATTGTAAGAAAAATAGTGCTTGTAACAACAAAAGTAGACTAATTAGCATGTAGTGAATAGAAAGCCTCATTATTTAGATGATAACCAAATTGACATTAGTACGAAATGCAAATTATGATGAATGACTCCTTTGGGTGATGGAAACAAACACATTTAGATTTTCAATTGTGCGTCGACATGTTTCTTTTATTTAATATACTGTGTAATTTAGTCATAAATTTTAACATCATGATGATTGTGTGAAAAAACGTGTGTGGAACCAAAAGACAAGTCTTCCAAACCAGAAATGTTGTGAGGGATTCTTTATTTGAAAAATCAATCAATTCACATCAATAACAAACCCTAATCAAGATTATGAACCCCATTGTTTTTTAGTATTGTATGAATTGTATAGATGTGGACATTTTTTTTTCTTGATGAATATAGTTGTTAATAAGGAGACAAAAAGATAATTTGATAGTCATTGGAAGAAAAAATTGTGCTTGTAACAACAAAAGTAGACTAATTAGCATGTAGTGAATAGAAAGCCTCATTTTTAGGTAATAACCAAATTGACATTAGTACGAAATGCAAATTAGGATGAATGACTCCTCCTTTGGGTGATGGAAGCAAACACATTTAGATTTTCAATTGTGCGTCGACATGTTTCGTTTATTTAATATACTGTGTTTATTTTATTCATAAATTTTAATGTCACAATGATTGTGTGTGAAAAACAGTGTTTGGAACCAAAAGACAAGTCTTCCAAAGCCAGAAATGTTGTGAGGGATTCTTTATTTGAAAAATCAAGCAATTCACATCAATAAGAAACCCTAATCAAGATTATGGACCCCATTGTTTGTTAGTATTGAATGAATTGTATAGATATGGACATTTTTTTTCTTGATGAATATAGTTGTTAATAAGGAGACAAAAGATAATTTCATAGTCATTGCAAGAAAAAAAAAATAGTGCTTGTAACAACAAAAGTAGACTAATTAGCATGTAGTGAATAGAAAGCCTCATTATTTAGGTAAATAACCAAATTGACATTAGTACGAAATGCAAATTAGGATGAATGACCCCTTTGGGTGATGGAAGGAAAACACATTTAGATTTTGAATTGTGCGTTGACATGTTTCGTTTATTTAATATACTGTGTAATTTATTCATAAATTTTAAATGTCATAATGATTGTGTGAAAAAGAGTGTTTGGAACCAAAAGACAAGTCTTCCAAAACCAGAAATGTTGTGTGGGATTCTTTATTTGAAAAAATCAAGCAATTCACATCAATAAGAAACCCTAATCAAGATGATGGACCCCATTGTTTGTTAGTATTGAATGAATTGTATAGATATGGACATTTTTTTCTTGATGAATATAGTTGTTAATAAGGAGACAAAAGATAATTTCATAGTCATTACAAGAAAAAAATAGTGCTTGTAACAACAAAAGTAGAGAATAATTAGCATGTAGTGAATAGAAAGCCTCATTATTTAGGTAATAACCAAATTGACATTAGTACGAAATGCAAATTAGGATGAATGACCCCTTTGGGTGATGGAAATAAACACATTTAGATTCTAAATTGTGCGTCGACATGTTTCTTTTATTTAAAATACTGTGTAATTTATTCATAAATTTTAAAATGTCACGATGATTGTGTGAAAAAAGCGTGTTTGGAACCAAAAGACAAGTCTTCCAAACCAGAAATGTTGTGAGGGATTCTTTATTTGAAAAATCAAGCAATTCACATCATAGGAAACCCTAATCAAGATTATGGACCCCAATGTT
The DNA here is from genome assembly GCA_037897445.1 of Ceriops zippeliana. Lineage (NCBI taxonomy): Eukaryota > Viridiplantae > Streptophyta > Magnoliopsida > Malpighiales > Rhizophoraceae > Ceriops > Ceriops zippeliana. Next base: position 15,033 of record JBAPLH010001465.1, on the reverse strand, counting down.
TGTTAGTATTGAATGAATTGTATAGATATGGACATTTTTTTCTTGATGAATATAGTTGCTAATAAAGAGACAAAAGATAATTTCATAGTCATTGCAAGAAAAATAGTGTGCTTGTAACAACAAAAGTAGAGACTAATTAGCATGTAGTGAATAGAAAGCCTCATTATTTAGATGATAACCAAATTGACATTAGTACGAAATGCAAATTAGGATGAATGACTCCTTTGGGTGATGGAAGAAAACACATTTAGATTTTCAATTGTGCATCGACATGTTTCGTTTATTTAATATACTGTGTAATTTATTCATAAATTTTAATGTCAGAATGATTGTGTGAAAAAGAGTGTTTGGAGCCCAAAGACAAGTCTTCCAAATGAGAAATGTTGTGAGGGATTCTTTATTTGAAAAATCAAGCAATTCACATCAATAAGAAACACTAATCAAGAATATGGACCCCATTGTTTGTTAGTATTGAATGAATTATATAGCTATGGACATTTTTTTCTTGATGAATATAGTTGTTAATATGGAGACAAAAGATAATTTCATATTCATTACAAGAAAAAATAGTGCTTGTCACAAAAAAGAAGCCTAATTAAGTTGAAGACAATAGAAAGCTTCATTTTTAGGAAATAAACTACTTCACATTAGTACGAAATGCAAATTAAGATGAATGACTCCTTTGTGTGATGAACTAAACACATTCAAATTTTCAATGGTGCGTCAACATGTTTATTTTAATTAATATACTTTATAATTTACTCATAAATTTTAATCTCCTTATCATTGTGTGAAAAAGAGTGTTTGCAACCAAAAGGCAAGTCTTCCAAATGAGAAATGTTGTGAGGGATTCTTTCTTTGGAAAATCAAGCAATTCACATCAATAAGAAACCCTAATCAAGATTATGGACCCCATTGTTTGTTAGTATTGAATGAATTGTATAGATATGGACATTTTTTTTTTCTTGATGAATCTAGTTGTTAATAAGGAGACAAAAGATAATTTCATAGTCATTGCAAGAAAAAAATAGTGCTTGTAACAAAAAAAAAAGTAGACTAATTACCATGTAGTGAATAGAAAGCCTCATTATTATTTAGGTAATAATAACCAAATTGACATTAGTACAAAATGCAAATTATGATGAATGACTCGTTTGGGTGATGGAAGGAAACACATTTAGATTTTGAATTGTGCATCGACATGTTTCTTTTATTTAATATACTATGTAATTTATTGATAAATTTTAATGTCAGAATGATTGTGTGAAAAACGGTGTTTGGAACCAAAAGTCAAGTCGTCCAAACCAGAAATGTTGCGAGGGATTTTTTATTTGAAAAATCAAGCAATTCACATCAATAAGAAACCCTAATCAAGATTATGAACCCCATTGTTTTTTAGTATTGAATGAATTGTATAGATGTGGACATTTTTTTCTTTGTGAATATAGTTGTTAATAAAGAGGAAAAAGATAATTTCATAGTCATTGCAAGAAAAATAGTGCTTGTAACAACAAAAGTAGACTAATTAGCATGTAGTGAATAGAAAGCCTCATTATTTAGGTAATAACCAAATTGACATTAGTACGATATTCAAATTAGGATGAATGACTTTTTTGGATGATGGAAGCAAACACATTTAGATTTTCAATTGTGCGTCGACATGTTTCGTTTATTTAATATACTGTGTAATTTATTCATAAATTTTAATGTCAGAATGATTGCGTGAAAAAGAGTGTTTCGAACCAAAAGACAAGTCTTCCAAAGCAGAAATGTTGCGAGGGATTCTTTATTTGAAAAATCAAGCAATTCACATCAATAAGAAACACTAATCAAGATTATGGACCCCATTGTTTGTTAGTATTGAATGAATTGTATAGATATGGACATTTTTTTCTTGATAAATATAGTTGTTAATATGGAGACAAATGATAATTTCATAGTCATTGCAAGAAAAATAGTGCGTAACAACAAAGGTACACTAATTAGCATGTAGTGAATAGAAAGCCTCATTATTTAGGTAATAACCAAATTGACATTAGTACGAAATGCAAATTATGATGAATGACTCCTTTGGGTGATGGAAGGAAACACATTTACATTTTGAATTGTGCGTCGACATGTTTCTTTTATTTAATATACTGTGTAATTTAGTCATAAATTTTAACGTCAGGATGATTGTGTGAAAAAGCGTGTGTGGAACCAAAAGATAAGTCTTCCAAACAAGAAATGTTGTGAGGGATTCATTATTTGAAAAATCAACCAATTCACATCAATAACAAACCCTAATCAAGATTATGAACCCCATTGTTTTTTAGTATTGTATGAATTGTATAGATGTGAACATTTTTTTCTTTATGAATATAGTTGTTATTAAGGAGCCAAAAGACAAGTCTTCCAACTGAGAAATGTTGTGAGGGATTCTTTATTTGAAAAATCAAGCAATTCACATCAATAAGAAACACTAATCAAGATTATGGACCCCATTGTTTGTTAGTATTGAATGAATTGTATAGATATGGACATTTTTTTCTTGATGAATATAGTTGTTAATATGGAGACAAAAGATAATTTCATATTCATTACAAGAAAAAATAGTGCTTGTCACAAAAAAGAAGCCTAATTAACTTGAAGACAATAGAAAGCTTCATTTTTTAGGAAATAAACTGCTTCACATTAGTACGAAATGCAAATTAAGATGAATGACTCCTTTGTGTGATGAACTAAACACATTCAAATCTTCAATGGTGCGTCAACATGTTTATTTTAATTAATATACTTTATAATTTAGTCATAAATTTTAATCTCCTGATGATTGTGTGAAAAAGAGTGGTTGCAACCAAAAGACAAGTCTTCCAAACCAGAAATTTTGTGAGGGATTCCTTATTTGGAAAATTAAGCAATTCACATAAATAAGAAACCCTAATCAAGATTATGGACCCCATTGTTTGTTAGTATTGAATGAATTGTATAGATATGGACATTTTTTTCTTGATGAATATAGTTGTTAATATGGCAACAAAAGATAATTTCATAGTCATTGCAACAAAAATAGTGCTTGTAACAACAAAAGTAGACTAATTAGCGTGTAGTGAATAGAAAGCCTCATTATTTAGGTAATAACCAAATTGACATTAGTACGAAATGCAAATTAGGATGAATGACTCCTTTGGGTGATGGAAACAAACACATTTAGAATTTGAATTGTGCGACGACATGTTTCGTTTATTTAATATACTGTGTAATTTATTCATAAATTTTAATGTCAGAATGATTGTGTGAAAAAGAGTGTTTGGAACCAAAATACAAGTCTTCCAAACCAAAAATGTTGTGAGGGATTCTTTATTTGAAAAATCAAGCAATTCACATCAATAAGAAACCCTAATCAAGATTATGGACCCCATTGTTTGTTAGTATTGAATGAATTGTATAGATATGGACATTTTTTTCTTGATGAATATAGTTGTTAATATGGCGACAAAAGATAATTTCTTAGTCATTGCAACAAAAATAGTGCTTGTAACAACAAAAGTAGACTAATTAGCGTGTAGTGAATAGAAAGCCTCATTATTTAGGTAATAACCAAATTGACATTAGTACGAAATGCAAATTAGGATGAATGACTCCTTTGGGTGATGGAAACAAACACATTTAGATTTTTAATTGTGCGTCGTCATGTTTCTTTTATTTAATATACTGTGTAATTTAGTCATAAATTTTAACGTTACGATTATTGTGTGAAAAAACGTGTGTGGAACCAAAAGACAAGTCTTCCAAACCAAAAATGTTGTGAGGGATTCTTTATTTGAAAAATCAAGCAATTCACATCAATAAGAAACCCTAATCAAGATTATGGACCCCATTGTTTGTTAGTATTGAATGAATTGTATAGATATGGACATTTTTTTCTTGATGAATATAGTTGTTAATATGGCGACAAAAGATAATTTCATAGTCATTGTACGAAAAGTAGTGCTTGTAACAACAAAAGTAGACTAATTAGCATGTAGTGAATAGAAAGCCTCATTATTTAGATGATAACCAAATTGACATTAGTACGAAATGCAAATTATGATGAATGACTCCTTTGGGTGATGGAAACAAACACATTTAGATTTTCAATTGTGCGTCGACATGTTTCTTTTATTTAATATACTGTGTAATTTAGTCATAAATTTTAACATCATGATGATTGTGTGAAAAAACGTGTGTGGAACCAAAAGACAAGTCTTCCAAACCAGAAATGTTGTGAGGGATTCTTTATTTGAAAAATCAATCAATTCACATCAATAACAAACCCTAATCAAGATTATGAACCCCATTGTTTTTTAGTATTGTATGAATTGTATAGATGTGGACATTTTTTTCTTTATGAATATAGTTGTTAATAAGGAGGCAAAACATAATTTGATAGTCATTGGAAGAAAAATTGTGCTTGTAACAACAAAACTTGACTAATTAGCATGTAGTGAATAGAAAGCCTCATTCATTTAGGTAATAACCAAATTGACATTAGTAGGAAATGCAAATTAGGATGAATGACTCCTTTGGGTGATGGAAGCAAACACATTTAGATTTTCAATTGTGCGTCGACATGTTTCGTTTATTTAATATACTGTGGAATTTATTCATAAATTTTAATGTCATAATGATTGTGTGAAAAACAGTGTTTGGAACCAAAAGACAAGTCTTCCAAACCAGAAATGTTGTGAGGGATTCTTTATTTGAAAAATCAAGCAATGCACATCAATAAGAAACCCTAATCAAGATTATGGACCCCATTGTTTGTTAGTATTGAATGAATTGTATAGATATGGACATTTTTTTCTTGATGAATATAGTTGTTAATAAGGAGACAAAAGATAGTTTCATAGTCATTGCAAGAAAAATAGTGCTTGTAACAACAAAAGTAGACTAATTAGCATGTAGTGAATAGAAAGCCTCATTATTTAGGTAATAACCAAATTGACATTAGTACGAAATGCAAATTAGGATGAATGACTCGTTTGGGTGATGGAAGGAAACACATTGAGATTTTGAATTGTGCATCGACATGTTTCTTTTATTTAATATACTGTGTAATTTATTGATAAATTTTAATGTCAGAATGATTGTGTGAAAAAGGGTGTTTGGAACCAAAAGGCAAGTCTTCCAAACCAGAAATGTTGCGAGGGATTCTTTATTTGAAAAATCAAGCAATTCACATCAATAAGAAACACTAATCAAGATTATGGACCCCATTGTTTGTTAGTATTGAATGAATTGTATAGATATGGACATTTTTTTCTTGATGAATATAGTTGTTAATAAGGAGGCAAAAGATAATTTCATAGTCATTGCAAGAAAAATAGTGCTTGTAAAAACAAAAGTAGACTAATTAGCATGTAGTGAATAGAAAGCCTCATTATTTAGGTAATAACCAAATTGACATTAGTACGAAATGCAAATTAGGATGAATGACTCCTTTGGATGATGGAAACAAACACATTTAGATTTTCAATTGTGCGTCGACATGTTTGATTTATTTAATATACTGTGTAATTTAGTCATAAATTTTAATGTCATAATGATTGTGTGAAAAAGAGTGTTTGGAACCAAAAGACAAGTCTTCCAAACCAGAAATGTTGTGAGGGATTCCTTATTTGAAAAATCAAGCAATTCACATCAATAAGAAACCCTAATCAAGATTATGGACCCCATTGTTTTTTAGTATTGAATGAATTGTATAGATATGGACATTTTTTTCTTGATGAATATAGTTGTTTATAAGGGAGACAAAAGATAATTTCATAGTCATTGCAAGAAAAATAGTGCTTGTAACAACAAAAGTAGACTAATTAGCATGTAGTGAATAGAAAGCCTCATTATTTAGGTAATAACCAAATTGACATTAGTACGAAATGCAAATTAGGATGAATGACTCCTTTGGGTGATGGAAACAAACACATTTAGATTTTCAATTGTGCGTCGACATGTTTCATTTATTTAATATACTGTGTAATTTAGTCATAAATTTTAATGTCATAATGATTGTGTGAAAAAAAGAGTGTTTGGAACCCAAAAGACAAGTCTTCCCAAACCAGAAATGTTGTGAGGGATTCCTTATTTGAAAAATCAAGCAATTCACATCAATAAGAAACCCTAATCAAGATTATGGACCCCCATTGTTTGTTAGTATTGAATGAATGAATTGTATAGATATGGACATTTTTTTCTTGATGAATATAGTTGTTAATAAGGAGACAAAAGATAATTTTCATAGTCATTGCAAGAAAAAATATAGTGCTTGTAACAACAAAAGTAGACTAATTAGCATGTAGTGAATAGAAAGCCTCATTATTTAGGTAATAACCAAATTGACATTAGTACGAAATGCAAATTAGGATGAATGACTCCTTTGGGTGATGGAAACAAACACATTTAGATTTTCAATTGTGCGTCGACATGTTTCTTTTATTTAATATATACTGTGTAATTTATAGTCATAAATTTTAATGTCATAATGATTGTGTGTGAAAAAGAGTGTTTGGAACCAAAAGACAAGTCTTCCAAACCAGAAATGTTGTGAGGGATTCCTTATTTGAAAAATCAAGCAATTCACATCAATAAGAAACCCTAATCAAGATTATGGACCCCCATTGTTTGTTAGTATTGAATGAATTGTATAGATATGGACATTTTTTTCTTGATGAATATAGTTGTTAATATGGAGACAAAAGATAATTTCATAGTCATTGCAAGAGAAAAATAGTGCTTGTAACAACAAAAGTAGACTAATTAGCATGTAGTGAATAGAAAGCCTCATTATTTAGGTAATAACCAAATTGACATTAGTACGAAATGCAAATTAGGATGAATGACTCCTTTGGGTGATGGAAAACAAACACATTTAGATTTTCAATTGTGCGTCGACATGTTTCTTTTATTTAAATATACTGTGTAATTTAGTCATAAATTTTTAACGTCACGATGATTGTGTGAAAAAAGAGCGTGTTTGGAACCAAAAGACAAGTCTTCCAAACCAGAAATGTTGTGAGGGATTCTTTATTTGAAAAATCAACCAATTCACATCAATAAGAAACCCTAATCAAGATTATGGACCCCCATTGTTTTTTAGTATTGAATGAATTGTATAGATATGGGACATTTTTTTTTCTTGATGAATATAGTTGTTAATAAGGAGGACAAGACAAAAGATAATTTCATAGTCATTGCAAGAAAAATAGTGCTTGTAACAACAAAAATTGTAGACTAATTAGCATGTGAATATAGTAGTGAATAGAAAGCCTCATTATTTAGGTAATAACCAAATTGACATTAGTACGAAAAATGCAAATTAGGATGAATGACTCCTTTGGGTGATGGAAACAAACACATTTAGATTTTCAATTGTGCGTCGACATGTTTCTTTTATTTAATATACTGTGTAATTTAGTCATAAATTTTAAATGTCATAATGATTGTGTGAAAAAAAGAGTGTTTTGGAACCAAAAGACAAGTCTTCCAAACCAGAAATGTTGTGAGGGATTCCTTATTTGAAAAATCAAGCAATTCACATCAATAAGAAACCCTAATCAAGATTATGGACCCCCATTGTTTTTTTAGTATTGAAATGAATTGTATAGATATGGACATTTTTTTTCTTGATGAATATAGTTGTTAATAAGGAGACAAAAGATAATTTCATAGTCATTGCAAGAAAAAAATAGTGCTTGTAACAACAAAAAAAAGTAGACTAATTAGCATGTAGTGAATAGAAAGCCTCATTATTTAGGTAATAACCAAATTGACATTAGTACGAAATGCAAATTAGGATGAATGACTCCTTTGGGTGATGGAAACAAACACATTTAGATTTTCAATTGTGCGTCGACATGTTTCTTTTATTTAATATACTGTGTAATTTATTCATAAATTTTTAATGTCACAATGATTGTGTGAAAAAGAGTGTTTGGAACCAAAAGACAAGTCTTCCAAACCAGAAATGTTGTGAGGGATTCTTTATTTTGAAAAATCAAGCAATTCACATCAATAAGAAACCCTAATCAAGATTATGGACCCCATTGTTTTGTTAGTATTGAATGAATTGTATAGATATGGACATTTTTTTTTTTTGATGAATATAGTTGTTAATATGGCGACAAAAGATAATTTCATAGTCATTGCAAGAAAAATAGTGCTTGTAACAACAAAAGTAGACTAATTAGCATGTAGTGAATAGAAAGCCTCATTATTTAGGTAATAACCAAATTGACATTAGTACGAAATGCAAATTAGGATGAATGACTCCTTTGGGTGATGGAAACAAACACATTTTTAGATTTTCAATTGTGCGTCGACATGTTTTTTTTATTTTAATATACTGTGTAATTTAGTCATAAATTTTAATGTCACGATGATTGTGTGAAAAAAAGTGTGTTTGGAACCAAAAGACAAGTCTTCCAAACCAGAAATGTTGTGAGGGATTCTTTATTTGAAAAAATCAAACCAATTCACATCAATAAGAAAACCCTAATCAAGATTATGGACCCCATTGTTTTTTTAGTATTGAATGAATTGTATAGATATGGACATTTTTTTCTTGATGATGAATATAGTTGTTAATATGGAGACAAAAGATAATTTCATAGTCATTGTAAGAAAAAATAGTGCTTGTAACAACAAAAGTAGACTAATTAGCATGTAGTGAATAGAAAGCCTCATTATTTAGATGAATAACCAAATTGACATTAGTACGAAATGCAAATTATGATGAATGACTCCTTTGGGTGATGGAAACAAACACATTTAGATTTTCAATTGTGCGTCGACATGTTTCTTTTATTTTAATATACTGTGTAATTTAGTCATAAATTTTAACGTCATGATGATTGTGTGAAAAAAAGAGTGTGTGGAACCAAAAGACAAGTCTTCCAAACCAGAAATGTTGTGAGGGATTCTTTATTTGAAAAATCAAGCAATTCACATCAATAAGAAACCCTAATCAAGATTATGGACCCCCCATTGTTGTTAGTATTGAATGAATTGTATAGATATGGGACATTTTTTTTCTTGATGATGATATAGTTGTTAATAAGGAGACAAAAGATAAATTTCATAGTCATTGCAAGAAAAAATAGTGCTTGTAACAACAAAAGTAGACTAATTAGCATGTAGTGAATAGAAAGCCTCATTATTTAGGTAATAACCAAATTGACATTAGTACGAAATGCAAATTAGGATGAATGACTCCTTTGGGTGATGGAAACAAACACATTTAGATTTTCAATTGTGCGTGCGACATGACATGTTTCGTTTATTTAATATACTGTGTGTAATTATAGTCATAAATTTTAATGTCACGATGATGATTGTGTGAAAAAGCAGTGTTTGGAACCAAAAGACAAGTCTTCCAAACCAGAAATGTTGTGAGGGATTCTTTATTTGAAAAATCAAGCAATTCACATCAATAAGAAACCCTAATCAAGATTATGGACCCCATTGTTTGTTAGTATTGAATGAATTGTATAGATATGGACATTTTTTTCTTGATGAATATAGTTGTTAATAAGGAGACAAAAGATAATTTCATAGTCATTGCAAAGAAAAAAATAGTGCTTGTAACAACAAAAGTAGACTAATTAGCATGTAGTGAATAGAAAGCCTCATTATTTAGGTAATAACCAAATTGACATTAGTACGAAATGCAAATTAGGATGAATGACTCCTTTGGGTGATGGAAACAAACACATTTAGATTTTCAATTGTGCGTCGACATGTTTCTTTTATTTATTTAATATACTGTGTAATTTATTCATAAATTTTAATGTCATAATGATTGTGTGAAAAAAAGAGTGTTTGGAAACCAAAAGACAAGTCTTCCAAACCAGAAATGTTGTGAGGGATTCTTTATTTGAAAAATCAAGCAATTCACATCAATAAGAAACCCTAATCAAGATTATGGACCCCATTGTTTTTTAGTATTGAATGAATTGTATAGATATGACATTTTTTTTTCTTGATGAATATAGTTGTTTAATAAGGAGACAAAAGATAATTTCATAGTCATTGCAAGAAAAAATAGTGCTTGTAACAACAAAAGTAGACTAATTAGCATGTAGTGAATAGAAAGCCTCATTATTTAGGTAATAATAACCAAATTGACATTAGTACGAAATGCAAATTAGGATGAATGACTCCTTTGGGTGATGGAAACAAAAACACATTTAGATTTTCAATTGTGCGTCGACATGTTTCTTTTATTTAATATACTGTGTAATTTAGTCATAAATTTTAATGTCATAATGATTGTGTGAAAAAGTGTGTTTGGAACCAAAAGACAAGTCTTCCAAACCAGAAAAAATTGTGAGGGATTCTTTATTTGAAAAATCAAGCAATTCACATCAATAAGAAACCCTAATCAAGATTATGGACCCCATTGTTTGTTAGTATTTGAATGAATTGTATAGATATGGACATTTTTTTCTTGATGAATATAGTTGTTAATAAGGAGACAAAAGATAATTTCATAGTCATTGCAAGAAAAATAGTGCTTGTAAACAACAAAAGTAGACTAATTAGCATGTAGTGAATAGAAAGCCTCATTATTTAGGTAATAACCAAATTGACATTAGTACGAAATGCAAATTAGGATGAATGACTCCTTTGGGTGATGGAAACAAACACATTTTAGATTTTCAATTGTGCGTCGACATGTTTCTTTTATTTTAATATACTGTGTAATTTAGTTCATAAATTTTAATGTCATAATGATTGTGTGAAAAAGAGTGTTTGGAACCAAAAGACAAGTCTTCCAAACCAGAAATGTTGTGAGGGATTCCTTATTTGAAAAAAAAATCAGCAATTCACATCAATAAGAAAACCCTAATCAAGATTATGGACCCCATTGTTTTGTTAGTATTGAATGAATTGTATAGATATGGACATTTTTTTCTTGATGAATATAGTTGTTAATAAGGAGACAAAAGATAATTTTCATAGTCCATCATTGCAAGAAAAATAGTGCTTGTAACAACAAAAGTAGACTAATTAGCATGTAGTGAATAGAAAGCCTCATTATTTAGGTAATAACCAAATTGACATTAGTACGAAATGCAAAATTAGGATGAATGACTCCTTTGGGTGATGGAAACAAACACATTTAGATTTTCAATTGTGCGTCGACATGTTTCTTTTTTATTTAATATACTGTGTAATTTAGTCATAAAATTTTTAATGTCACGATGATTGTGTGAAAAAGCGTGTTTGGGAACCAAAAGACAAGTCTTCCAAACCAGAAATGTTGTGAGGGATTCTTTATTTGAAAAATCAACCAATTCACATCAATAAGAAACCCTAATCAAGATTATGGACCCCAATGTTTGTTAGTATTGAATGAATTGTATAGATATGGACATTTTTTTTTGATGAATATAGTTGTTTAATATGGCGACAAAAGATAATTTCATAGTCATTGTAAGAAAAATAGTGCTTGTAACAACAAAAGTAGACTAATTAGCATGTAGTGAATAGAAAGCCTCATTATTTAGATGATAACCAAATTGACATTAGTACGAAATGCAAATTAGGATGAATGACTCCTTTGGGTGATGGAAACAAAAAACACATTTAGATTTTCAATTGTGCGTCGACATGTTTCGTTTATTTAATATACTGTGCAATTTATTCATAAATTTTAAATGTCATAATGATTGCGTGAAAAAGAGTGTTTGGAACCCAAAAGACAAGTCTTCCAAACCAGAAATGTTGTGAGGGATTCCTTATTTGAAAAATCAAGCAATTCACATCAATAAGAAACCCTAATCAAGATTATGGACCCCATTGTTTGTTAGTATTGAATGAATGAATTGTATAGATATGGACATTTTTTTTTCTTGATGAATATAGTTGTTAATAAGGAGACAAAAGATAATTTTCATAGTCATTGCAAGAAAAAATAGTGCTTGTAACAACAAAAGTAGACTAATTAGCATGTAGTGAATAGAAAGCCTCATTATTTAGGTAATAACCAAATTGACATTAGTACGAAATGCAAATTAGGATGAATGACTCCTTTGGGTGATGGAAACAAACACATTTAGATTTTCAATTGTGCGTCGACATGTTTCTTTTTATTTAATATACTGTGTAATTTAGTCATAAATTTTAAATGTCATAATGATTGTGTGAAAAAGAGTGTTTGGAACCAAAAGACAAGTCTTCCAAACCAGAAATGTTGTGAGGGATTCTTTATTTGAAAAATCAAGCAATTCACATCAATAAGAAACCCTAATCAAGATTATGGACCCCATTGTTTGTTAGTATTGAATGAATTGTATAGATATGGACATTTTTTTTCTTTGATGAATATAGTTGTTAATAAGGAGACAAAAGATAATTTTCATAGTCATTGCAAGAAAAATAGTGCTTGTAACAACAAAAGTAGACTAATTAGCATGTAGTGAATAGAAAGCCTCATTATTTAGGTAATAACCAAAAATTGACATTAGTACGAAATGCAAATTAGGATGAATGACTCCTCCTTGGGTGATGGAAACAAACACATTTAGATTTTCAATTGTGCGTCGACATGTTTTTTTTTTATTTAATATACTGTGTAATTTAGTCATAAATTTTTAATGTCATCAATGATTGTGTGAAAAAAGAGTGTTTGGAACCAAAAGACAAGTCTTCCAAACCAGAAATGTTTGTGAGGGATTTCTTATTTGAAAAAATCAAGCAATTCACATCAATAAGAAACCCTAATCAAGATTATGGACCCCATTGTTTGTTAGTATTGAATGAATTGTATAGATATGGACATTTTTTTTTCTTGATGAATATAGTTGTTAATATGGCGACAAAAGATAATTTCATAGTCATTGCAAGAAAAATAGTGCTTGTAACAACAAAAGTAGACTAATTAGCATGTAGTGAATAGAAAGCCTCATTATTTAGGTAATAACCAAATTGACATTAGTACGAAATGCAAATTAGGATGAATGACTCCTTTGGGTGATGGAAACAAACACATTTAGATTTTCAATTGTGCGTCGACATGTTTTTCTTTTATTTAATATACTGTGTAATTTAGTCATAAATTTTTAATGTCACGATGATGATTGTGTGAAAAAAGCGTGTGTGGAAACAAAAAGACAAGTCTTCCAAACCAGAAATGTTGTGAGGGATTCTTTATTTGAAAAAATCAAGCAATTCACATCAATAAGAAACCCTAATCAAGATTATGGACCCCAATGTTTTTTTAGTATTGAATGAATTGTATAGATATGGACATTTTTTTCTTGATGAATATAGTTGTTAATAAGGCGACAAAAGATAATTTCATAGTCATTGTAAGAAAAATAGTGCTTGTAACAACAAAAGTAGACTAATTAGCATGTAGTGAATAGAAAGCCTCATTATTTAGGTGATAACCAAATTGACATTAGTACGAAATGCAAATTATAGGATGAATGACTCCTTTGGGTGATGGAAACAAACACATTTTAGATTTTCAATTGTGCGTCGACATGTTTCTTTTATTTAATATACTGTGTAATTTAGTCATAAATTTTAACGTCACGATGATTGTGTGAAAAAAGAGTGTTTGTGGAACCAAAAGACAAAGTCTTCCAAAACCAGAAATGTTGTGAGGGATTCTTTATTTGAAAAAATCAAGCAATTCACATCAATAAGAAACCCTAATCAAGATTATGGACCCCATTGTTTGTTAGTATTGAATGAATTGTATAGATATGGACATTTTTTTCTTGATGAATATAGTTGTTAATATGGCGACAAAAGATAATTTCATAGTCATTGTAAGAAAAATAGTGCTTGTAACAACAAAAGTAGACTAATTAGCATGTAGTGAATAGAAAGCCTCATTATTTAGATGATAACCAAATTGACATTAGTACGAAATGCAAATTATGTTGAATGACTCCTTTGGGTGATGGAAACAAACACATTTAGATTTTCAATTGTGCGTCGACATGTTTCTTTTATTTAATATACTGTGTAATTTAGTCATAAATTTTAACGTCACAATGATTGTGTGAAAAAGCGTGTTTGGAACCAAAAGACAAGTCTTCCAAACCAGAAATGTTGTGAGGGATTCTTTATTTGAAAAATCAACCAATTCACATCAATAAGAAACCCTAATCAAGATTATGGACCCCAATGTTTGTTAGTATTGAATGAATTGTATAGATATGGACATTTTTTTCTTGATGAATATAGTTGTTAATATGGCGACAAAAGATAATTTCATAGTCATTGTAAGAAAAATAGTGCTTGTAACAACAAAAGTAGACTAATTAGCATGTAGTGAATAGAAAGCCTCATTATTTAGATGATAACCAAATTGACATTAGTACGAAATGCAAATTAGGATGAATGACTCCTTTGGGTGATGGAAACAAACACATTTAGATTTTCAATTGTGCGTCGACATGTTTCTTTTATTTAATATACTGTGTAATTTAGTCATAAATTTTAACGTCACGATGATTGTGTGAAAAAGCGTGTGTGGAACCAAAAGACAAGTCTTCCAAACCAGAAATGTTGTGAGGGATTCTTTATTTGAAAAATCAAGCAATTCACATCAATAAGAAACCCTAATCAAGATTATGGACCCCATTGTTTGTTAGTATTGAATGAATTGTATAGATATGGACATTTTTTTCTTGATGAATATAGTTGTTAATAAGGAGACAAAAGATAATTTCATAGTCATTGCAAGAAAAATAGTGCTTGTAACAACAAAAGTAGACTAATTAGCATGTAGTGAATAGAAAGCCTCATTATTTAGGTAATAACCAAATTGACATTAGTACGAAATGCAAATTAGGATGAATGACTCCTTTGGGTGATGGAAACAAACACATTTAGATTTTCAATTTGTGCGTCGACATGTTTCGTTTTATTTAATATATACTGTGTAATTTATTCATAAATTTTAATGTCATAATGATTGTGTGAAAAAGAGTGTTTGGAACCAAAAAGACAAGTCTTCCAAACCAGAAATGGTTGTGTGGGATTCTTTATTTGAAAAAT
>JBAPLH010001464.1:0-39823 GCA_037897445.1 Ceriops zippeliana | reverse complement strand
TGAATTTTCTCATTAACTATATTCATTATGAAAAAAACTGCTCCTGGACCATCTATGAGTTGAATTCATTCAATTTAAAAAACAACGGAGTGCTTGATTTTGAATTGCATTTCTTATTGATATTAATTGTTGAATTCAAAAATAGAGAGTTCCTCCCATTATTTTTGGCTAGCTTCCTCTTTTGATTCAAAACACACTTTTTGATACATTGATCATGAAATATGACACATGTGGCTAAACAACCTAGTATATTAATTGAATCAAACAAGTATATACACCATTAAAACTCCAAATCTATTTAAATCCATCACCCAAAGGTGTCATTCATCATGGTTTGCATTTCGTACAAATGTTAACTGGTTTAATTCCTAAATAATGAGAATTTCTAATCACCTCATGTTAATTAGGCTCCTCTTGTTGTTACGAGGACTAATTTTCCGGTAATAACCTTGAAATTAACTTTTGTTTCTTTCTTAATAAATATATTCATTCTGAATAAAATGCCCGTGGACCATCGATTACATGAATTCATTCAATTTAACAAATAATGGAGTTCTTCATTTTGAATTGCATTTCTTATTGATATTAATTATAGAATTCAAAAATAGAGAGTTCCTCCCATCATTTTAACTAGCAAGCCTCCTCTTTTGATTCCAAACACTCTTTTTGATACATTGATCATGAAATATAACACATGTGGGTAAACAACCTAGTATATTAATTGAATCAAACAAGTATATACACCATTAAAACTCCAAATCTATTTAAATCCATCACCCAAAGGTGTCATTCATCATGGTTTGCATTTTGTACAAATGTGAAATGGATTAATTTCCAAATAATGAGAATTTCTAATCACCTCATGTTAATTAGGCTCCTCTTGTTAATTCAAGGACTATTTTTCGTGCAATAACCTTGAAATTAACTTTTCTTTCTTTCTTAATAACTATATTTATTATGAAAAAAATGCCCGTGGACCATCGATTACATGAATTCATTCAATTTAACAAATAATGGAGTTCTTCATTTTGAATTGCATTTCTTATTGATATTAATTATAGAATTCAAAAATAGAGAGTTTCTCCCATCATTTTAACTAGCAAGCCTCCTCTTTTGATTCCAAACACTCTTTTTGATACATTGATCATGAAATATAACACATCTAGGTAAACAACCTAGTATATTAATTGAATCAAACAAGTATATACACGATTAAAACTCCAAATCTATTTAAATCCATCACCCAACGGTGTCATTCATCATGGTTTGCATTTAGTACAAATGTTAACTAGTTTAATTTCTAAATAATGAGGATTTCTAATCACCTCATGTTAATTAGGCTCCTCTTGTTATTACTAAGACTATTTTTCGAGCAATAACCTTGAAATTAAGTTTTATTTCTTTGTTAATAACTATATTCATTATGAAAAAATTGCCCCTAGACCATCTATAAGATGAATTCATTGAATTTAAAAAACAATGGAGTTCTTGATTTTGAATTGCATTTCTTATTGATATTAATTGTTGAATTCAAAAATAAAGAGTTCCTCCCATTATTTTTGGCTAGCAAGCCTCCTATTTTGATTCAAAACACACTTTTTGATATATTGATCATGAAATATAACACATGTGGCTAAACAACCTAGTATTTTAATTGAATCAAACAAGTATATACACCATTAAAATTCCAAATCTATTTAAATCCATCAGCCAAAGGTGTCATTGATCATGGTTTGCATTTCGTTCAAATGTTAACTGGTTTAATTCCTAAAAAAAATGAGAATTTCTAATCACCTCATGTTAATGAGGCTCCTCTTGTTGTCACGAGGACTATTTTTCATGCAATAACCTTTGAAATTAACTTTTGTTTATTTCTTAATAAATATATTCATTTATGAATAAAATACCCGTGGACCATCGATTACATGAATTCATTCAATTTAACAAATAATGGAGTTCTTCATTTTGAATTGCATTTGTTATTGATATTAATTATAGAATTCAAAAATAGAGAGTTCCTCCCATCATTTTAAGTAACAAGCCTCCTCCTTTGATTCCAAACACTCTTTTTGATACATTGATCATGAAATATAACACATCTAGGTAAACAACCTAGTATATTAATTGAATCGAACAACTATATACACCATTAAAACTCCAAATCTATTTAAATCCATCACCCAAAGGTGTCATTCATCATGGTTTGCATTTCGTACAAATGTTAACTGGTTTAAATTCTAAATAATGAGAATTTCTAATCACCTCATGTTAATTAGGCTCCTCTTGTTATTACTAGGACTATTTCTCGTGCAATAACCTTGAAATTAACTTTTGTTTCTTTCTTAATAACTATATTCATTATGTAAAAATTGCCCCTAGACGATCAATAAGATGAATTCATTCAATTTAACAAACAATGGAGTCCTTGATTTTGAATTGCATTTCTTATTGATATTAATTGTTGAATTCAAAAATAAAGAGTTCCTCCCATTATTTTTGGCTAGCAAGCCTCCTATTTTGATTCAAAACACACTCTTTGATACATTGATCATGAAATATAACACATGTGGCTAAACAACCTAGTATTTTAATTGAATCAAACAAGTATATACACCATTAAAACTCCAAATCTAATTAAATCCATCAGCCAAAGGTGTCATTCATCATAGGTTGCATTTAATACAAATATCAACTGGTTTAATTCCTAAATAATGAGACATTCTAATCACCTAATGTTAATTAGGCTTCTCTTGTTTTTACAATGACTATTTTTCAAGCAATAACC
Source organism: Ceriops zippeliana (assembly GCA_037897445.1). Taxonomy (NCBI): domain Eukaryota; kingdom Viridiplantae; phylum Streptophyta; class Magnoliopsida; order Malpighiales; family Rhizophoraceae; genus Ceriops; species Ceriops zippeliana. The sequence continues at coordinate 37,038 of JBAPLH010001464.1, read as the reverse complement.
ATGGAATTAACTTTTGATTCTTTCTTATTAACTATATTCTTTATGAAAAAATTGCTCGTGGACCATCTATGAGTTGAATTCATTCAATTTAAAAATCAACGGAGTGCTTGATTTTGAATTGCATTTCTTATTGATATTAATTGTTGAATTCAAAAATAAAGAGTTCCTCCCATTATTTTTGGCTAGCAAGGCTCCCCTTTTGATTCAAAACACACTTTTTGATACATTGATCATGAAATATAACACATGTGGCTAAACAACCTAGTATATTAATTGAATCAAACAAGTATATACACCATTAAAACTCCAAATCTAATTAAATCCATCAGCCAAAGGTGTGATTCATCATGGATTGCATTTAATACAAATATTAACTGGTTTAATTCCTAAATAATGAGACATTCTAATCACCTAATGTTAATTAGGCTTCTCTTGTTTTTACCATGACTATTTTTCAAGCAATAACCATGGAATTAACTTTTGATTCTTTCTCATTAACTGTATTCATTATGAAAAAATTGCTCCTGGACCATCTATGAGTTGAATTCATTCAATTTAAAAAACAACGGAGTGCTTGATTTTGAATTGCATTTCTTATTGATAATAATTGTTGAATTCAAAAATAGAGAGTTCCTCCCATTATTTTTTGCTAGCAAGCCTCCTCTTTTGATTCAAAACACACTTTTTGATACATTGATCATGCAATATAACACATGTGGCTAAACAACCTAGTATATTAATTGAATCAAACAAGTATATACACCATTAAAACTCCAAATCTATTTAAATCCATCACCCAAAGGTGTCATTCATCATGGTTTGCATTTCGTACAAATGTTAACTGGTTTAATTCCTAAATAATGAGAATTTCTAATCACCTCATGTTAATTAAGCTCCTCTTGTTGTTTCGAGGACTAATTTTCTGGGAATAACCTTGAAATTAACTTTTGTTTCTTTCTTAATAAATATATTCATTATGAATAAAATGCCCGTGGACCATCGATTGCATGAATTCATTCAATTTAACAAATAATGGAGTTCTTCATTTTGAATTGCATTTCTTATTGATATTAATTATAGAATTCAAAAATAGAGAGTTCCTCCCATCATTTTAACTAGCAAGCCTCCTCTTTTGATTCCAAACACTCTTTTTGATACATTGATCATGAAATATAACACATCTAGGTAAACAACCTAGTATATTAATTGAATCAAACAAGTATATACACTATTAAAACTCCAAATCTATTTAAATCCATCACCCAAAGGTGTCATTCATCATGGTTTGCATTTAGTACAAATGTTAACTAGTTTAATTTCTAAATAATGAGGATTTCTAATCACCTCATGTTAATTAGGCTCCTCTTGTTATTACTAGGACTATTTTTCGAGCAATAACCTTGAAATTAAGTTTTATTTCTTTGTTAATAACTATATTCATTATGAAAAAATTGCCCCTAGACCATCTATAAGATGAATTCATTCAATTTAAAAATCAATGGAGTCCTTGATTTTGAATTGCATTTCTTATTGATATTAATTGTTGAATTCAAAAATAAAGAGTTCCTCCCATTATTTTTGGCTAGCAAGCCTCCTATTTTGATTCAAAACACACTTTTTGATACATTGATCATGAAATATAACACATGTGGCTAAACAACCTAGTATTTTAATTGAATCAAACAAGTATATACACCATTAAAATTCCAAATCTATTTAAATCCATCAGCCAAAGGTGTCATTGATCATGGTTTGCATTTCGCTCAAATGTTAACTGGTTTAATTCCTAAAAAATGAGAATTTCTAATCACCTCATGTTAATGAGGCTCCTCTTGTTGTCACGAGGACTATTTTTCATGCAATAACCTTGAAATTAACTTTTGTTTATTTCTTAATAAATATATTCATTATGAATAAAATACCCGTGGACCATCGATTACATGAATTCATTCAATTTAACAAATAATGGAGTTCTTCATTTTGAATTGCATTTGTTATTGATATTAATTATAGAATTCAAAAATAGAGAGTTCCTCCCATCATTTTAAGTAACAAGCCTCCTCCTTTGATTCCAAACACTCTTTTTGATACATTGATCATGAAATATAACACATCTAGGTAAACAACCTAGTATATTAATTGAATCAAACAAGTATATACACTATTAAAACTCCAAATCTATTTAAATCCATCACCCAAAGGTGTCATTCATCATGGTTTGCATTTAGTACAAATGTTAACTAGTTTAATTTCTAAATAATGAGGATTTCTAATCACCTCATGTTAATTAGGCTCCTCTTGTTATTACTAGGACTATTTTTCGAGCAATAACCTTGAAATTAAGTTTTATTTCTTTGTTAATAACTATATTCATTATGAAAAAATTGCCCCTAGACCATCTATAAGATGAATTCATTCAATTTAACAAATAATGGAGTCCTTGATTTTGAATTGCATTTCTTATTGATATTAATTGTTGAATTCAAAAATAAAGAGTTCCTCCCATTATTTTTGGCTAGCAAGCCTCCTATTTTGATTCAAAACACACTTTTGATACATTGATCATGAAATATAACACATGTGGCTAAACAACCTAGTATTTTAATTGAATCAAACAAGTACATACACCATTAAAACTCCAAATCTAATTAAATCCATCAGCCAAAGGTGTCATTCATCATAGGTTGCATTTAATACAAATATCAACTTGTTTAATTCCTAAATAATGAGACATTCTAATCACCTAATGTTAATTAGGCTTCTCTTGTTTTTACCATGACTATTTTTCAAGCAATAACCATGGAATTAACTTTTGAATCTTTCTCATTAACTATATTCATTATGAAAAAATTGCCCCTAGACCATCTATAAGATGAATTCATTCAATTTAACAAATAATGGAGTCCTTGATTTTGAATTGCATTTCTTATTGATATTAATTGTTGAATTCAAAAATATAGAGTTCCTCCTATTATTTTTGGCTAGCAAGCCTCCTCTTTTGATTAAAAACACACTTTTTGATACATTGATCATGAAATATGACACATGTGGCTAAACAACCTAGTATATTAATTGAATCAAACAAGTATATACACCATTAAAACTCCAAATCTATTTAAATCCATCACCCAAATGTGTCATTCATCATGGTTTGCATTTCGTACAAATGTTAACTGGTTTAATTCCTAAATAATGAGAATTTCTAATCACCTCATATTAATTAGGCTCCTCTTGTTATTACGAGGACTATTTTTCATGCAATAACCTTGAAATTAACTTTTGTTTCTTTCTTAATAAATATATTCATTTTGAATAAAATGCCCGTGGACCATCGATTACATGAATCCATTCAATTTAACAAATAATGGAGTTCTTCATTTTGAATTGCATTTCTTATTGATATTAATTATAGAATTCAAAAATAGAGACTTCCTCCCATCATTTTAACTAGCAAGCCTCCTCTTTTGATTCCAGACACTCTTTTTGATACATTGATCATGAAATATAACACATCTAGGTAAACAACCTAGTATATTAATTGAATCAAACAAGTATATACACCATTAAAACTCCAAATCTATTTAAATCCATCACCCAAAGGTGTCATTCATCATGGTTTGCATTTCATACAAATGTTAACTGGTTTAATTTTTAAATAATGAGGATTTCTAATCACCTCATGTTAATTAGGCTCCTCTTGTTATTACCAGGACTATTTTTCGTGCAATAACCTTGAAATTAACTTTTCTTTCTTTCTTAATAACTATATTCATTATGAAAAAATTGCCCCTAGACCATCTATAAGATGAATTCATTCAATTTAACAAACAATGGAGTCCTTGATTTTGAATTAAATTTCTTATTGATGTTAATTGTTGAATTCAAAAATAAAGAGTTCCTCCCATTATTTTTGGCTAGCAAGCCTCCTCCTTTGATTCCAAACACTCTTTTTGATACATTGATCATGAAATATAACACATCTAGGTAAACAACCTAGTATATTAATTGAATCGAACAACTATATACACCATTAAAACTCCAAATCTATTTTAATCCGTCACCCAAAGGTGTCATTCATCATGGTTTGCATTTCGTACAAACGTTAACGGGTTTAATTTCTAAATAATGAGAATTTCTAATCACCTTATATTAATTAGGCTCCTCTTGTTATTACCAGGACTATTTTTCGTGCAATAACCTTGAAATTAACTTTTCTTTCTCTCTTAATAACTATATTCATTATGAAAAAATTGCCCCTAGACCATCTATAAGATGAATTCATTCAATTTAACAAACAATGGAGTCCTTGATTTTGAATTGCATTTCTTATTGATATTAATTGTTGAATTCAAAAATAAAGAGTTCCTCCCATTATTTTTGGCTAGCAAGCCTCCTCTTTTGATTCAAAGCACACTTTTTGATAATTGATCATGAAATATAACACATGTGGCTAAACAACGTAGTATATTAATTGAATCAAACAAGTATATACACCATTAAAACTCCAAATCTAATTAAATCCATCAGCCAAAGGTGTCATTCATCATGGTTTGCATTTCGTACAAATGTTAATTGGTTTAATTCCTAAATAATGAGACATTCTAATCACCTAATGTTAATTAGGCTTCTCTTGTTTTTACAATGACTATTTTTCAAGCAATAACCATGGAATTAACTTTTGATTCTTTCTTATTAACTATATTCTTTATGAAAAAATTGCTCGTGGACCATCTATGAGTTGAATTCATTCAATTTAAAAATCAACGGAGTGCTTGATTTTGAATTGCATTTTTTATTGATATTAATTGTTGAATTCAAAAATAAAGAGTTCCTCCCATTATTTTTGGCTAGCAAGGCTCCCCTTTTGATTCAAAACACACTTTTTGATACATTGATCATGAAATATAACACATGTGGCTAAACAACCTAGTATATTAATTGAATCAAACAAGTATATACTCCATTAAAACTCCAAATCTAATTAAATCCATCAGCCAAAGGTGTCATTCATCATGGTTTGCATTTCATACAAATGTTAACTGGTTTAATTCCTAAATAATGAGAATTTCTAATCACCTCATGTTAATTAAGCTCCTCTTGTTGTTTCGAGGACTAATTTTCTGGGAATAACCTTGAAATTAACTTTTGTTTCTTTCTTAATAAATATATTCATTATGAATAAAATGCCCGTGGACCATCGATTACATGAATTCATTCAATTTAACAAATAATGGAGTTCTTCATTTTGAATTGCATTTCTTATTGATATTAATTATAGAATTCAAAAATAGAGAGTTCCTCCCATCATTTTAACTAGCAAGCCTCCTCTTTTGATTCCAAACACTCTTTTTGATACATTGATCATGAAATATAACACATCTAGGTAAACAACCTAGTATATTAATTGAATCAAACAAGTATATACACCATTAAAACTCCAAATCTATTTAAATCCATCACCCAAAGGTGTCATTCATCATGGTTTGCATTTAGTACAAATGTTAACTAGTTTAATTTCTAAATAATGAGGATTTCTAATCACCTCATGTTAATTAGGCTCCTCTTGTTATTACTAGGACTATTTTTCGAGCAATAACCTTGAAATTAAGTTTTATTTCTTTGTTAATAACTATATTCATTATGAAAAAATTGCCCCTAGACCATCTATAAGATGAATTCATTCAATTTAAAAAACAATGGAGTCCTTGATTTTGAATTGCATTTCTTATTGATATTAATTGTTGAATTCAAAAATAAAGAGTTCCTCCCATTATTTTTGGCTAGCAAGCCTCCTATTTTGATTCAAAACACACTTTTTGATACATTGATCATGAAATATAACACATGTGGCTAAACAACCTAGTATTTTAATTGAATCAAACAAGTATATACACCATTAAAATTCCAAATCTATTTAAATCCATCAGCCAAAGGTGTCATTGATCATGGTTTGCATTTCGTTCAAATGTTAACTGGTTTAATTCCTAAAAAATGAGAATTTCTAATCACCTCATGTTAATGAGGCTCCTCTTGTTGTCACGAGGACTATTTTTCATGCAATAACCTTGAAATTAACTTTTGTTTATTTCTTAATAAATATATTCATTATGAATAAAATGCCCGTGGACCATCGATTACATGAATTCATTCAATTTAACAAATAATGGAGTTCTTCATTTTGAATTGCATTTGTTATTCATATTAATTATAGAATTCAAAAATAGAGAGTTCCTCCCATCATTTTAAGTAACAAGCCTCCTCCTTTGATTCCAAACACTCTTTTTGATACATTGATCATGAAATATAACACATCTAGGTAAACAACCTAGTATATTAATTGAATAGAACAACTATATACACCACTAAAACTCCAAATCTATTTAAATCCATCACCCAAAGGTGTCATTCATCATGGTTTGCATTTCGTACAAATGTTAACTGGTTTAAATTCTAAATAATGAGAATTTCTAATCACCACCTCATGTTAATTAGGCTCCTCTTGTTATTACCAGGACTATTTCTCGTGCAATAACCTTGAAATTAACTTTTGTTTCTTTCTTAAAAACTATATTCATTATGTAAAAATTGCCCTTAGACCATCAATAAGATGAATTCATTCAATTTAACAAACAATGGAGTCCTTGATTTTGAATTGCATTTCTTATTGATATTAATTGTTGAATTCAAAAATAAAGAGTTCCTCCCATTATTTTTGGCTAGCAAGCCTCCTCTTTTGATTCAAAGCACACTTTTTGATAATTGATCATGAAATATAACACATGTGGCTAAACAACCTAGTATATTATTTGAATCAAACAAGTATATACACCATTAAAACTCCAAATCTATTTAAATCCATCACCCAAAGGTGTCATTCATCATGGTTTGCATTTCGTACAAATGTTAACTGGTTTAATTCCTAAATAATGAGAATTTCTAATCACCTCATATTAATTAGGCTCCTTTTGTTGTTACGAGGACTATTTTTCATGCAATAACCTTGAAATTAACTTTTGTTTCTTTCTTAATAAATATATTCATTTTGAATAAAATGCCCGTGGACCATCGATTACATGAATCCATTCAATTTAACAAATAATGGAGTTCTTCATTTTGAATTGCATTTCTTATTGATATTAATTATAGAATTCAAAAATAGAGACTTCCTCCCATCATTTTAACTAGCAAGCCTCCTCTTTTGATTCCAAACACTCTTTTTGATACATTGATCATGAAATATAACACATCTAGGTAAACAACCTAGTATATTAATTGAATCAAACAAGTATATACACAATTAAAACTCCAAATCTATTTAAATCCATCACCCAAAGGTGTCATTCATCATGGTTTGCATTTCATACAAATGTTAACTGGTTTAATTTTTAAATAATGAGGATTTCTAATCACCTCATGTTAATTAGGCTCCTCTTGTTATTACCAGGACTATTTTTCGTGCAATAACCTTGAAATTAACTTTTCTTTCTTTCTTAATAACTATATTCATTATGAAAAAATTGCCCCTAGACCATCTATAAGATGAATTCATTCAATTTAACAAACAATGGAGTCCTTGATTTTGAATTAAATTTCTTATTGATGTTAATTGTTGAATTCAAAAATAAAGAGTTCCTCCCATTATTTTTGGCTAGCAAGCCTCCTCCTTTGATTCCAAACACTCTTTTTGATACATTGATCATGAAATATAACACATCTAGGTAAACAACCTAGTATATTAATTGAATCGAACAACTATATACACCATTAAAACTCCAAATCTATTTTAATCCGTCACCCAAAGGTGTCATTCATCATGGTTTGCATTTCGTACAAACGTTAACGGGTTTAATTTCTAAATAATGAGAATTTCTAATCACCTTATATTAATTAGGCTCCTCTTGTTATTACCAGGACTATTTTTCGTGCAATAACCTTGAAATTAACTTTTCTTTCTCTCTTAATAACTATATTCATTATGAAAAAATTGCCCCTGGACCATCTATAAGATGAATTCATTCAATTTAACAAACAATGGAGTCCTTGATTTTGAATTGCATTTCTTTTTGATATTAATTGTTGAATTCAAAAATAAAGAGTTCCTCCCATTATTTTTGGCTAGCAAGCCTCCTCTTTTGATTCAAAGCACACTTTTTGATAATTGATCATGAAATATAACACATGTGGCTAAACAACCTAGTATATTAATTGAATCAAACAAGTATATACATCATTAAAACTCCAAATCTAATTAAATCCATCAGCCAAAGGTGTCATTCATCATGGTTTGCATTTCGTACAAATGTTAATTGGTTTAATTCCTAAATAATGAGACATTCTAATCACCTAATGTTTATTAGGCTTCTCTTGTTTTTACCATGACTATTTTTCAAGCAATAACCATGGAATTAACTTTTGATTCTTTCTTATCAACTATATTCTTTATGAAAAAATTGCTCGTGGACCATCTATGAGTTGAATTCATTCAATTTAAAAATCAACTAAGTGCTTGATTTTGAATTGCATTTCTTATTGATATTAATTGTTGAATTCAAAAATAAAGAGTTCCTCCCATTATTTTTGGCTAGCCAGGCTCCCCTTTTGATTCAAAACACACTTTTTGATACATTGATCATGAAATATAACACATGTGGCTAAACAACCTAGTATATTAATTGAATCAAACAAGTATATACTCCATTAAAACTCCAAATCTAATTAAATCCATCAGCCAAAGGTGTCATTCATCATGGTTTGCATTTCGTACAAATGTTAATTGGTTTAATTCCTAAATAATGAGACATTCTAATCACCTAATGTTAATTAGGCTTCTCTTGTTTTTACCATGACTATTTTGCAAGCAATAACCATGGAATTAACTTTTGATTCTTTCTTATTAACTATATTCATTATGAAAAAATTGCCCCTAGACCATCTATAAGATGAATTCATTCAATTTAACAAACAATGGAGTCCTTGATTTTGAACTGCATTTCTTGTTGATATTAATTGTTGAATTCAAAAATAAAGAGTTCCTCCCATTATTTTTGGCTAGCAAGGCTCCCTTTTTGATTCAAAACACACTTTTTGATACATTGATCATGAAATATAACACATGTGGCTAAACAACCTAGTATATTAATTGAATCAAACAAGTATATACACCATTAAAACTCCAAATCTAATTAAATCCTTCAGCCAAAGGTGTGATTCATCATGAATTGCATTTAATACAAATATTAACTGGTTTAATTCCTAAATAATGAGACATTCTAATCACCTAATGTTAATTAGGCTTCTCTTGTTTTTACCATGGCAATTTTTCAAGCAATAACCATGGAATTAACTTTTGATTCTTTCTCATTAACTATATTCATTATGAAAAAATTGCTCCTGGACCATCTATGAGTTGAATTCATTCAATTTAAAAAACAACGGAGTGCTTGATTTTGAATTGCATTTCTTATTGATAATAATTGTTGAATTCAAAAATAGAGAGTTCCTCCCATTATTTTTTGCTAGCAAGCCTCCTCTTTTGATTCAAAACACACTTTTTGATACATTGATCATGCAATATAACACATGTGGCTAAACAACCTAGTATATTAATTGAATCAAACAAGTATATACACCATTAAAAACTCCAAATCTATTTAAATCCATCACCCAAAGGTGTCATTCATCATGGTTTGCATTTCGTACAAATGTTAACTGGTTTAATTCCTAAATAATGAGAATTTCTAATCACCTCATGTTAATTAAGCTCCTCTTGTTGTTACGAGGACTAATTTTCTCTGGGAATAACCTTGAAATTAACTTTTGTTTCTTTCTTAATAAAATATATTCATTATGAATAAAATGCCCGTGGACCATCGATTACATGAATTCATTCAATTTAACAAATAATGGAGTTCTTCATTTTGAATTGCATTTCTTATTGATATTAATTATAGAATTCAAAAATATAGAGAGTTCCTCCCATCATTTTTAACTAGCAAGCCTCCTCTTTTGATTCCAAACACTCTTTTTGATACATTGATCATGAAATATAACACATCTAGGTAAACAACCTAGTATATTAATTGAATCAAACAAGTATATACACCATTAAAACTCCAAATCTGTTTAAATCCATCACCCAAAGGTGTCATTCATCATGGTTTGCATTTAGTACAAATGTTAACTAGTTTAATTTCTAAATAATGAGGATTTCTAATCACCTCATGTTAATTAGGCTCCTCTTGTTATTACTAGGACTATTTTTCGAGCAATAACCTTGAAATTAAGTTTTATTTCTTTGTTAATAACTATATTCATTATGAAAAAATTGCCCCTAGACCATCTATAAGATGAATTCATTCAATTTAAAAAACAATGGAGTCCTTGATTTTGAATTGCATTTCTTATTGATATTAATTGTTGAATTCAAAAATAAAGAGTTCCTCCCATTATTTTTGGCTAGCAAGGCTCCCCTTTTGATTCAAAACACACTTTTTGATACATTGATCATGAAATATAACACATGTGGCTAAACAACCTAGTATATTATTTGAATCAAACAAGTATATACACCATTAAAACTCCAAATCTATTTAAATCCATCACCCAAAGGTGTCATTCATCATGGTTTGCATTTCGTACAAATGTTAACTGGTTTAATTCCTAAATAATGAGAATTTCTAATCACCTCATATTAATTAGGCTCCTCTTGTTGTTACGAGGACTATTTTTCATGCAATAACCTTGAAATTAACTTTTGTTTCTTTCTTAATAAATATATTCATTTTGAATAAAATGCCCGTGGACCATCGATTACATGAATCCATTCAATTTAACAAATAATGGAGTTCTTCATTTTGAATTGCATTTCTTATTGATATTAATTATAGAATTCAAAAATAGAGACTTCCTCCCATCATTTTAACTAGCAAGCCTCCTCTTTTGATTCCAAACACTCTTTTTGATACATTGATCATGAAATATAACACATGTAGGTAAACAACCTAGTATATTAATTGAATCAAACAAGTATATACACCATTAAAACTCCAAATCTATTTAAATCCATCACCCAAAGGTGTCATTCATCATGGTTTGCATTTCATACAAATGTTAACTGGTTTAATTTTTAAATAATGAGGATTTCTAATCACCTCATGTTAATTAGGCTCCTCTTGTTATTACCAGGACTATTTTTCGTGCAATAACCTTGAAATTAACTTTTCTTTCTTTCTTAATAACTATATTCATTATGAAAAAATTGCCCCTAGACCATCTATAAGATGAATTCATTCAATTTAACAAACAATGGAGTCCTTGATTTTGAATTAAATTTCTTATTGATGTTAATTATTGAATTCAAAAATAAAGAGTTCCTCCCATTATTTTTGGCTAGCAAGCCTCCTCCTTTGATTCCAAACACTCTTTTTGATACATTGATCATGAAATATAACACATCTAGGTAAACAACCTAGTATATTAATTGAATCGAACAACTATATACACCATTAAAACTCCAAATCTATTTTAATCCGTCACCCAAAGGTGTCATTCATCATGGTTTGCATTTCGTACACACGTTAACGGGTTTAATTTCTAAATAATGAGAATTTCTAATCACCTTATATTAATTAGGCTCCTCTTGTTATTACCAGGACTATTTTTCGTGCAATAACCTTGAATTTAACTTTTCTTTCTCTCTTAATAACTATATTCATTATGAAAAAATTGCCCCTAGACCATCTATAAGATGAATTCATTCAATTTATCAAACAATGGTGTCCTTGATTTTGAATTGCATTTCTTATTGATATTAATTGTTGAATTCAAAAATAAAGAGTTCCTCCCATTATTTTTGGCTAGCAAGCCTCCTCTTTTGATTCAAAGCACACTTTTTGATAATTGATCATGAAATATAACACATGTGGCTAAACAACCTAGTATATTAATTGAATCAAACAAGTATATACACCATTAAAACTCCAAATCTAATTAAATCCATCAGCCAAAGGTGTCATTCATCATGGTTTGCATTTCGTACAAATGTTAATTAGTTTAATTCCTAAATAATGAGACATTCTAATCACCTAATGTTAATTAGGCTTCTCTTGTTTTTACCATGACTATTTTTCAAGCAATAACCATGGAATTAACTTTTGATTCTTTCTTATTAACTATATTCTTTATGAAAAAATTGCTCGTGGACCATCTATGAGTTGAATTCATTCAATTTAAAAGTCAACGGAGTGCTTGATTTTGAATTGCATTTCTTATTGATATTAATTGTTGAATTCAAAAATAAAGAGTTCGTCCCATTATTTTTGGCTAGCAAGGCTCCCTTTTTGATTCAAAACACACTTTTTGATACATTGATCATGAAATATAACACGTGGCTAAACAACCTAGTATATTAATTGAATCAAACAAGTATATACACCATTAAAACTCCAAATCTAATTAAATCCATCAGCCAAAGGTGTGATTCATTATGAATTGCATTTAATACAAATATTAACTGGTTTAATTCCTAAATAATGAGACATTCTAATCACCTAATGTTAATTAGGCTTCTCTTGTTTTTACCATGGCAATTTTTCAAGCAATAACCATGGAATTAACTTTTGATTCTTTCTCATTAACTGTATTCATTATGAAAAAATTGCTCCTGGACCATCTATGAGTTGAATTCATTCAATTTAAAAAACAACGGAGTGCTTGATTTTGAATTGCATTTCTTATTGATAATAATTGTTGAATTCAAAAATAGAGAGTTCCTCCCATTATTTTTTGCTAGCAAGCCTCCTCTTTTGATTCAAAACACACTTTTTGATACATTGATCATGCAATATAACACATGTGGCTAAACAACCTAGTATATTAATTGAATCAAACAAGTATATACACCATTAAAACTCCAAATCTATTTAAATCCATCACCCAAAGGTGTCATTCATCATCGTTTGCATTTCGTACAAATGTTAACTGGTTTAATTCCTAAATAATGAGAATTTCTAATCACTTCATGTTAATTAAGCTCCTCTTGTTGTTACGAGGACTAATTTTCTGGGAATAACCTTGAAATTAACTTTTGTTTCTTTCTTAATAAATATATTCATTATGAATAAAATGCCCGTGGACCATCGATTACATGAATTCATTCAATTTAACAAATAATGGAGTTCTTCATTTTGAATTGCATTTCTTATTGATATTAATTATAGAATTCAAAAATAGAGAGTTCCTCCCATCATTTTAACTAGCAAGCCTCCTCTTTTGATTCCAAACACTCTTTTTGATACATTGATCATGAAATATAACACATCTACGTAAACAACCTAGTATATTAATTGAATCAAAACAAGTATATACACCATTAAAACTCCAAATCTATTTAAATCCATCACCCAAAGGTGTCATTCATCATGGTTTGCATTTAGTACAAATGTTAACTAGTTTAATTTCTAAATAATGAGGATTTCTAATCACCTCATGTTAATTAGGCTCCTCTTGTTATTACTAGGACTATTTTTCGAGCAATAACCTTGAAAATTAAGTTTTATTTCTTTGTTAATAACTATATTCATTATGAAAAAAATTGCCCCTAGACCATCTATAAGATGAATTCATTCAATTTAAAAAAAAAACAATGGAGTCCTTGATTTTGAATTGCATTTCTTATTGATATTTATTGTTGAATTCAAAAATAAAGAGTTTCCTCCCATTATTTTTGGCTAGCAAGCCTCCTATTTTGATTCAAAACACACTTTTTGATACATTGATCATGAAATATAACACATGTGGCTAAACAACCTAGTATTTTAATTGAATCAAACAAGTATATACACCATTAAAATTCCAAATCTATTTAAATCCATCAGCCAAAGGTGTCATTGATCATGGTTTGCATTTCGTTCAAATGTTAACTGGTTTAATTCCTAAAAAATGAGAATTTCTAATCACCTCATGTTAATGAGGCTCCTCTTGTTGTCACGAGGACTATTTTTCATGCAATAACCTTGAAATTAACTTTTGTTTATTTCTTAATAAATATATTCATTATGAATAAAATGCCCGTGGACCATCGATTACATGAATTCATTCAATTTAACAAATAATGGAGTTCTTCATTTTGAATTGCATTTGTTATTCATATTAATTATAGAATTCAAAAATAGAGAGTTCCTCCCATCATTTTAAGAAACAAGCCTCCTCCTTTGATTCCAAACACTCTTTTTGATACATTGATCATGAAATATAACACATCTAGGTAAACAACCTAGTATATTAATTGAATCGAACAACTATATACACCATTAAAACTCCAAATCTATTTAAATCCATCACCCAAAGGTGTCATTCATCGTGGATTGCATTTCGTACAAATGTTAACCGGTTTAAATTCTAAATAATGAGAATTTCTAATCACCTCATGTTAATTAGGCTCCTCTTGTTATTACCAGGACTATTTCTCGTGCAATAACCTTGAAATTAACTTTTGTTTCTTTCTTAAAAACTATATTCATTATGTAAAAATTGCCCCTAGACCATCAATAAGATGAATTCATTCAATTTAACAAACAATGGAGTCCTTGATTTTGAATTGCATTTCTTATTGATATTAATTGTTGAATTCAAAAATAAAGAGTTCCTCCCATTATTTTTGGCTAGCAAGCCTCCTATTTTGATTCAAAACACACTTTTTGATACATTGATCATGAAATATAACACATGTGGCTAAACAACCTACTATTTTAATTGAATCAAACAAGTATATACACCATTAAAACTCCAAATTTAATTAAATCCATCAGCCAAAGGTGTCATTCATCATAGGTTGCATTTAATACAAATATCAACTGGTTTAATTCCTAAATAATGAGACATTCTAATCACCTAATGTGAATTAGGCTTCTCTTGTTTTTACCATGACTATTTTTCAAGCAATAACCATGGAATTAACTTTTGAATCTTTCTCATTAACTATATTCATTATGAAAAAATTGCCCCTAGACCATCTATAAGATGAAATCATTCAATTTAACAAATAAGGGAGTCCTTGATTTTGAATTGCATTTCTTATTGATATTAATTGTTGAATTCAAAAATATAGAGTTCCTCCTATTATTTTTGGCTAGCAAGCCTCCTCTTTTGATTAAAAACACACTTTTTGATACATTGATCATGAAATATGACACATGTGGCTAAACAACCTAGTATATTAATTGAATCAAACAAGTATATACACCATTAAAACTCCAAATCTATTTAAATCCATCACCCAATGGTGTCATTCATCATGGTTTGCATTTCGTACAAATGTTAACTGGTTTAATTCCTAAATAATGAGAATTTCTAATCACCTCATATTAATTAGGCTCCTCTTGTTGTTACGAGGACTATTTTTCATGCACTAACCTTGAAATTAACTTTTGTTTCTTTCTTAATAAATATATTCATTTTGAATAAAATGCCCGTGGACCATCGATTACATGAATCCATTCAATTTAACAAATAATGGAGTTCTTCATTTTGAATTGCATTTCTTATTGATATTAATTATAGAATTCAAAAATAGAGAGTTCCTCCCATCATGTTAACTAGCAAGCCTCCTCTTTTGATTCCAAACACTCTTTTTGATACATTGATCATGAAATATAACACATCTAGGTGAACAACCTAGTATATTAATTGAATCAAACAAGTATATACACCATTAAAACTCCAAATCTATTTAAATCCATCACCCAAAGGTGTCATTCATCATGGTTTGCATTTCATACAAATGTTAACTGGTTTAATTTTTAAATAATGAGGATTTCTAATCACCTCATGTTAATTAGGCTCCTCTTGTTATAACCAGGACTATTTTTCGTGCAATAACCTTGAAATTAACTTTTCTTTCTTTCTTAATAACTATATTCATTATGAAAAAATTGCCCCTAGACCATCTATAAGATGAATTCATTCAATTTAACAAACAATGGAGTCCTTGATTTTGAATTAAATTTCGTATTGATGTTAATTGTTGAATTCAAAAATAAAGAGTTCCTCCCATTATTTTTGGCTAGCAAGCCTCCTCTTTTCATTCAAAACACACTTTTTGATACATTGATCATGAAATATAACACATGTGGCTAAACAACCTAGTATATTAATTGAATCAAACAAGTATATACACTATTAAAACTCCAAATCTATTTAAATCCATCACCCAAAGGTGTCATTCACCATGATTTGCATTTCGTACAAATGTTAACTGGTTTAATTTTTAAATAATGAGGATTTCTAATCACCTCATGTTAATTAGGCTCCTCTTGTTATTACCAGGACTATTTTTCGTGCAATAACCTTGAAATTAACTTTTCTTTCTTTCTTAATAACTATATTCATTATGTAAAAATTGCCCCTATACCATCTATAAGATGAATTCATTCAATTTAACAAACAATGGAGTCCTTGATTTTGAATTGCATTTCTTATTGATATTAATTGTTGAATTCGAAAATAGAGAGTTCCTCCCATTATTTTTGGCTAGCAAGCCTCCTCTTTTGATTCAAAACACACTTTTTGATACATTGATCATGAAATATAACACATGTGGCTAAATAACCTAGTATATTAATTTAATCAAACAACTATATACACCATTAAAACTCCAAATCTATTTAAATCCATCACCCAAAGGTGTCATTCATCATGGTTTGCATTTCGTACAAATGTTAACTGGTTTAATTCCTAAATAATGAGAATTTCTAATCACCTCATATTAATTAGGCTCCTCTTGTTGTTACGAGGACTATTTTTAATGCAATAACCTTGAAATTAACTTTTGTTTCTTTCTTAATAAATATATTCATTTTGAATAAAATGCCCGTGGACCATCGATTACATGAATCCATTCAATTTAACAAATAATGGCATTCTTCATTTTGAATTGCATTTCCTATTGATATTAATTATAGAATTCAAAAATAGAGAGTTCCTCCCATCATTTTTACTAGCAAGCCTCCTCTTTTGATTCCAAACACTCTTTTTCATACATTGATCATGAAATATAACACATCTAGGTAAAGAACCTAGTATATTAATTGAATCAAACAAGTATATACACCATTAAAACTCCAAATCTATTTAAATCCATCACCCAAAGGTGTCATTCATCATGGTTTGCATTTCATACAAATGTTAACTGGTTTAATTTTTAAATAATGAGGATTTCTAATCACCTCATGTTAATTAGGCTCCTCTTGTTATTACCAGGACTATTTTTCGTGCAATAACCTTGAAATTAACTTTTCTTTCTTTCTTAATAACTATATTCATTATGAAAAAAATTGCCCCTAGACCATCTATAAAGATGAATTCATTCAATTTAACAAACAATGGAGTCCTTGATTTTGAATTAAATTTCTTATTGATGTTAGTTGTTGAATTCAAAAATAAAGAGTTCCTCCCATTATTTTTGGCTAGCAAGCCTCCTCTTTTCATTCAAAACACACTTTTTGATACATTGATCATGAAATATAACACATGTGGCTAAACAAACCTAGTATATTAATTGAATCAAACAAGTATATACACCATTAAAACTCCAAATCTATTTAAATCCATCACCCAAAAGGTGTCATTCATCATGGTTTGCATTTCATACAAAATGTTAACTGGTTTAATTCCTAAATAATGAGAATTTCTAATCACCTCATGTTAATTAAGCTCCTCTTGTTGTTACGAGGACTAATTTTCCGGGAATAACCTTGAAATTAACTTTTGTTTCTTTCTTAATAAATATATTCATTATGAATAAAATGCCCGTGGACAATCGATTACATGAATTCATTCAATTTAACAAACAATGGAGTCCTTGATTTTGAATTAAATTTCTTATTGATGTTAATTGTTGAATTCAAAAATAAAGAGTTCCTCCCATTATTTTTGGCTAGCAAGCCTCCTCTTTTCATTCAAAACACACTTTTTGATACATTGATCATGAAATATAACACATGTGGCTAAACAACCTATTATATTAATTGAATCAAAAAAGTATATACACCATTATAACTCCAAATCTATTTAAATCCATCAGCCAAAGGTATCATTCATCATAAATTGCATTTAATACAAATATTAACTGGTTTAATTCCGAAACAATGAGACATTCTAATCACCTAAAGTTAATTAGGCTTCTCTTGTTTTTACCATCACTATTTTTCAAGCAATAACTTTGGAATTAACTTTTGATTCTTTCTTAATAACTATATTCATTATGGAATAATTGCCCCTAGGCCATCTATAAGATGAATTCATTCAATTTAACAAATAATGGAGTCCTTAATTTGGAATTGCATTTCTTATTGATATTAATTGTTGAATTCAAAAATAGAGAGTTCCTGCCATTATTTTTTGCTAGCAAAGCTCCTTTTTTGATTCAAAATACACTTTTTGATACATTAATCATGAAATATAACACATGTGGCTAAACAACCTAGTATATTAATTGAATCAAACAAGTATATACACCATCAAAACTCCAAATCTATTTAAATCCATCACCAAAAGGTGTCATTCATCATGGTTTGCATTTCGTTCAAAAGTTAACTGGTTTAATTCCTAAAAAATGAGAATTTCTAATCACCTCATGTTAATGAGGCTCCTCTTGTTGTCACGAGGACTATTTTTCATGCAATAACCTTGAAATTAACTTTTGTTTATTTCTTAATAAATATATTCATTAAGAATAAAATGCCCGTGGACCATCAATTACATGAATTCATTCAATTTAACAAATAATGGAGTTCTTCATTTTGAATTGCATTTGTTATTGATATTAATTATAGAATTCAAAAATAGAGAGTTCCTCCCATCATTTTAAGTAACAAGCCTCCCCCTTTGATTCCAAACACTCTTTTCGATACATTGATCATGAAATATAACACATGTAGGTAAACAACCTACTATATTAATTGAATCGAACAACTATATAAACCATTAAAACTCCAAATCTATTTAAATCCAACACCCAAAGGTGTCATTCATCATGGTTTGCATTTCGCACAAATGTTAACTGGTTTAAATTCTAAATAATGAGAATTTCTAATCACCTCATGTTAATTAGGCTCCTCTTGTTATTACTAGGACTATTTTTCGTGCAATAACCTTGAAATTAACTTTTGTTTCTTTCTTAATAACTATATTCATTATGTAAAAATTGCCCCTAGACCATCAATAAGATGAATTCATTCAATTTAACAAAAAATGGAGTCCTTGATTTTGAATTGCACTTCTTATTGATATTAATTGTTGAATTCAAAAATAGAGAGTTCCTCCCATTATTTTTGGCTAGCAAGCCTCCTATTTTGATTCAAAACACACTTTCTGATACATTGATCATGAAATATAACACATGTGGCTAAACAACCTACTATTTTAATTGAATCAAACAAGTATATACACCATTAAAACTCCAAATCTAATTAAATCCATCAGTCAAAGGTGTCATTCATCATAGATTGCATTTAATACAAATATTAACAGGTTTAATTCCTAAATAATGAGACATTTTAATCGCCTAATGTTAATTAGGCTTCTCTTATTTTTACCATGACTATTTTTCAAGCAATAACCATGGAATTAACTTTTGAATCTTTCTCATTAACTATATTCATTATGAAAAAATTGCTCCTGGACCATCTATGAGTTGAATTCATTCAATTTAAAAGACAACGGAGTGCTTGATTTTGAATTGCATTTCTTATTGATATTAATTGTTGAATTCAAAAATAGAGAGTTCCTCCCATTATTTTTGGCTAGCAAGCCTCCTCTTTTGATTCAAAACACACTTTTTGATACATTGATCATGAAATATAACACATGTGGCTAAATAACCTAGTATATTAATTGAATCAAACAAGTATATACACCATTAAAACTCCAAATCTATTTAAATCCATCACCCAAAGGTGTCATTCATCATGGTTTGCATTTCGCACAAATGTTAACTGGTTTAAATTCTAAATAATGAGAATTTCTAATCACCTCATGTTAATTAGGCTCCTCTTGTTATTACCAGGACTATTTTTCGTGCAATAACCTTGAAATTAACTTTTGTTTCTTTCTTAATAACTATATTCATTATGTAAAAATTGCCCCTAGACCATCAATAAGATGAATTCATTCAATTTAACAAACAATGGAGTCCTTGATTTTGAATTGCATTTCTTGTTGATATTAATTGTTGAATTCAAAAATAAAGAGTTCCTCCCATTATTTTTGGCTAGCAAGCCTCCTATTTTGATTCAAAACACACTTTTTAATACATTGATCATGAAATATAACACATGTGGCTAAACAACCTAGTATTTTAATTGAATCAAACAAGTATATACACCATTAAAACTCCAAATCTAATTAAATCCATCAGCCAAAGGTGTCATTCATCATAGATTGCATTTAATGCAAATATTAACTGGTTTAATTCCTAAATAATGAGACATTCTAATCGCCTAATGTTAATTATGCTTCTCTTGTTTTTACCATGACTATTTTTCAAGCAATAACCATGGAATTAACTTTTGAATCTTTCTCATTAACTATATTCATTATGAAAAAATTGCTCCTGGACCATATATGAGTTGAATTCATTCAATTTAAAAAACAACGAAGTGCTTGATTTTGAATTGCATTTCTTATTGATATTAATTGTTGAATTCAAAAATAGAGAGTTCCTCCCATTATTTTTGGCTAGCAAGCCTCCTCTTTTGATTCAAAACACACTTTTTGATACATTGATCATGAAATATAACACATGTGGCTAAATAACCTAGTATATTAATTGAATCAAACAAGTATATACACCATTAAAACTCCAAATCTATTTAAATCCATCACCCAAAGGTGTCATTCATCATGGTTTGCATTTCGTACAAATGTTAACTGGTTTAATTCCTAAATAATGAGAATTTCTAATCACCTCATTTTAATTAGGCTCCTCTTGTTGTTACGAGGACTATTTTTTATGCAATAACCTTGAAATTAACTTTTGTTTCTTTCTTAATAAATATATTCATTTTGAATAAAATGCCCGTGGACCATCGATTACATGAATCCATTCAATTTAACAAATAATGGCGTTCTTTATTTTGAATTGCATTTCTTATTGATATTAATTATAGAATTCAAAAATAGAGAGTTCCTCCCATCATTTTAACTAGCAAGCCTCCTCTTTTGATTCCAAACACTCTTTTTGATACATTGATCATGAAATATAACACATCTAGGTAAACAACCTAGTATATTAATTGAATCTAAAAAGTATATACACCATTAAAACTCCAAATCTATTTAAATCCATCACCCAAAGGTGTCATTCATCATGGTTTGCATTTCATACAAATGTTAATTGGTTTAATTTTTAAATAATGAGGATTTCTAATCACCTCATGTTAATTAGGCTCCTCTTGTTATTACCAGGACTATTTTTCGTGCAATAACCTTGAAATTAACTTTTCTTTCTTTCTTAATAACTATATTCATTATGAAAAAATTGCCCCTAGACCATCTATAAGATGAATTCATTCAATTTAACAAACAATGGAGTCCTTGATTTTGAATTAAATTTCTTATTGATGTTAGTTGTTGAATTCAAAAATAAAGAGTTCCTCCCATTATTTTTGGCTAGCAAGCCTCCTCTTTTCATTCAAAACACACTTTTTGATACATTGATCATGAAATATAACACATGTGGCTAAACAACCTAGTATATTAATAGAATCAAACAAGTATATACACCATTAAAACTCCAAATCTATTTAAATCCATCACCCAAAGGTGTCATTCATCATGGTTTGCATTTCGTACAAATGTTAACTGGTTTAATTCCTAAATAATGAGAATTTCTAATCACCTCATGTTAATTAAGCTCCTCTTGTTGTTACGAGGACTAATTTTCCGGGAATAACCTTGAAATTAACTTTTGTTTCTTTCTTAATAAATATATTCATTATGAATAAAATGCCCGTGGACAATCGATTACATGAATTCATTCAATTTAACAAACAATGGAGTCCTTGATTTTGAATTAAATTTCTTATTGATGTTAATTGTTGAATTCAAAAATAAAGAGTTCCTCCCATTATTTTTGGCGAGCAAGCCTCCTCTTTTCATTCAAAACACACTTTTTGATACATTGATCATGAAATATAACACATGTGGCTAAACAACCTAGTATATTAATTGAATCAAAAAAGTATATACACCATTATAACTCCAAATCTATTTAAATCCATCAGCCAAAGGTATCATTCATCATAAATTGCATTTAATACAAATATTAACTGGTTTAATTCCGAAACAATGAGAAATTCTAATCACCTAAAGTTAATTAGGCTTCTCTTGTTTTTACCATCACTATTTTTCAAGCAATAACTTTGGAATTAACTTTTGATTCTTTCTTAATAACTATATTCATTATGGAATAATTGCCCCTAGGCCATCTATAAGATGAATTCATTCAATTTAACAAATAATGGAGTCCTTAATTTGGAATTGCATTTCTTATTGATATTAATTGTTGAATTCAAAAATAGAGAGTTCCTGCCATTATTTTTTGCTAGCAAAGCTCCTTTTTTGATTCAAAATACACTTTTTGATACATTAATCATGAAATATAACACATGTGGCTAAACAACCTAGTATATTAATTGAATCAAACAAGTATATACACCATCAAAACTCCAAATCTATTTAAATCCATCACCAAAGGTGTCATTCATCATGGTTTGCATTTCGTTCAAAAGTTAACTGGTTTAATTCCTAAAAAATGAGAATTTCTAATCACCTCATGTTAATGAGGCTCCTCTTGTTGTCACGAGGACTATTTTTCATGCAATAACCTTGAAATTAACTTTTGTTTATTTCTTAATAAATATATTCATTAAGAATAAAATGCCCGTGGACCATCAATTACATGAATTCATTCAATTTAACAAATAATGGAGTTCTTCATTTTGAATTGTATTTGTTATTGATATTAATTATAGAATTCAAAAATAGAGAGTTCCTCCCATCATTTTAAGTAACAAGCCTCCCCCTTTGATTCCAAACACTCTTTTCGATACATTGATCATGAAATATAACACATGTAGGTAAACAACCTACTATATTAATTGAATCGAACAACTATATAAACCATTAAAACTCCAAATCTATTTAAATCCAACACCCAAAGGTGTCATTCATCATGGTTTGCATTTCGCACAAATGTTAACTGGTTTAAATTCTAAATAATGAGAATTTCTAATCACCTCATGTTAATTAGGCTCCTCTTGTTATTACTAGGACTATTTTTCGTGCAATAACCTTGAAATTAACTTTTGTTTCTTTCTTAATAACTATATTCATTATGTAAAAATTGCCCCTAGACCATCAATAAGATGAATTCATTCAATTTAACAAACAATGGAGTCCTTGATTTTGAATTGCACTTCTTATTGATATTAATTGTTGAATTCAAAAATAGAGAGTTCCTCCCATTATTTTTGGCTAGCAAGACTCCTATTTTGATTCAAAACACACTTTCTGATACATTGATCATGAAATATAACACATGTGGCTAAACAACCTACTATTTTAATTGAATCAAACAAGTATATACACCATTAAAACTCCAAATCTAATTAAATCCATCAGTCAAAGGTGTCATTCATCATAGATTGCATTTAATACAAATATTAACTGGTTTAATTCCTAAATAATGAGACTTTTAATCGCCTAATGTTAATTAGGCTTCTCTTATTTTTACCATGACTATTTTTCAAGCAATAACCATGGAATTAACTTTTGAATCTTTCTCATTAACTATATTCATTATGAAAAAATTGCTCCTGGACCATCTATGAGTTGAATTCATTCAATTTAAAAGACAACGGAGTGCTTGATTTTGAATTGCATTTCTTATTGATATTAATTGTTGAATTCAAAAATAGAGAGTTCCTCCCATTATTTTTGGCTAGCAAGCCTCCTCTTTTGATTCAAAACACACTTTTTGATACATTGATCATGAAATATAACACATGTGGCTAAATAACCTAGTATATTAATTGAATCAAACAAGTATATACACCATTAAAACTCCAAATCTATTTAAATCCATCACCCAAAGGTGTCATTCATCGTGGATTGCATTTCGTACAAATGTTAACTGGTTTAAATTCTAAATAATGAGAATTTCTAATCACCTCATGTTAATTAGGCTCCTCTTGTTATTACCAGGACTATTTCTCGTGCAATAACCTTGAAATTAACTTTTCTTTCTTTCTTAAAAACTATATTCATTATGTAAAAATTGCCCCTAGACCATCAATAAGATGAATTCATTCAATTTAACAAACAATGGAGTCCTTGATTTTGAATTGCACTTCTTATTGATATTAATTGTTGAATTCAAAAATAGAGAGTTCCTCCCATTATTTTTGGCTAGCAAGCCTCCTATTTTGATTCAAAACACACTTTCTGATACATTGATCATGAAATATAACACATGTGGCTAAACAACCTACTATTTTAATTGAATCAAACAAGTATATACACCATTAAAACTCCAAATCTAATTAAATCCATCAGTCAAAGGTGTCATTCATCATAGATTGCATTTAATACAAATATTAACTGGTTTAATTCCTAAATAATGAGACTTTTAATCGCCTAATGTTAATTAGGCTTCTCTTATTTTTACCATGACTATTTTTCAAGCAATAACCAAGGAATTAACTTTTGAATCTTTCTCATTAACTATATTCATTATGAAAAAATTGCTCCTGGACCATCTATGAGTTGAATTCATTCAATTTAAAAGACAACGGAGTGCTTGATTTTGAATTGCATTTCTTATTGATATTAATTGTTGAATTCAAAAATAGAGAGTTCCTCCCATTATTTTTGGCTAGCAAGCCTCCTCTTTTGATTCAAAACACACTTTTTGATACATTGATCATGAAATATAACACATGTGGCTAAATAACCTAGTATATTAATTGAATCAAACAAGTATATACACCATTAAAACTCCAAATCTATTTAAATCCATCACCCAAAGGTGTCATTCATCATGGTTTGGATTTCGTACAAATGTTAACTGGTTGAAATTCTAAATAATAAGAATTTCTAATCACCTCATGTTAATTAGGCTCCTCTTGTTATTACCAGGACTATTTTTCGTGCAATAACCTTGAAATTAACTTTTGTTTCTTTCTTAATAACTATATTCATTATGTAAAAATTGCCCCTATACCATCTATAAGATGAATTCATTCAATTTAACAAACAATGGAGTCCTTGATTTTGAATTGCATTTCTTATTGATATTAATTGTTGAATTCAAAAATAGAGAGTTCCTCCCATTATTTTTGGCTAGCAAGCCTCCTCTTTTGATTCAAAACACACTTTTTGATACATTGATCATGAAATATAACACATGTGGCTAAATAACCTAGTATATTAATTTAATCAAACAAGTATATACACCATTAAAACTCCAAATCTATTTAAATCCATCACCCAAAGGTGTCATTCATCATGGTTTGCATTTCGTACAAATGTTAACTGGTTTAATTCCTAAATAATGAGAATTTCTAATCACCTCATGTTAATTAGGCTCCTCTTGTTGTTACGAGGATTATTTTTAATGCAATAACCTTGAAATTAACTTTTGTTTCTTTCTTAAAAAATATATTCATTTTGAATAAAATGCCCGTGGACCATCGATTACATGAATCCATTCAATTTAACAAATAATGGAGTTCTTCATTTTGAATTGCATTTCCTATTGATATTAATTATAGAATTCAAAAATAGAGAGTTCCTCCCATCATTTTAACTAGCAAGCCTCCTCTTTTGATTCCAAACACTCTTTTTCATACATTGATCATGAAATATAACACAGCTAGGTAAAGAACCTAGTATATTAATTGAATCAAACAAGTATATACACCATTAAAACTCCAAATCTATTTAAATCCATCACCCAAAGGTGTCATTCATCATGGTTTGCATTTCATACAAATGTTAACTGGTTTAATTTTTAAATAATGAGAATTTCTAATCACCTCATGTTAATTAGGCTCCTCTTGTTATTACCAGGACTATTTTTCGTGCAATAACCTTGAAATTAACTTTTCTTTCTTTCTTAATAACTATATTCATTATGAAAAAATTGCCCCTAGACAATCTATAAGAAGAATTCATTCAATTTAACAAACAATGGAGTCCTTGATTTTGAATTAAATTTCTTATTGATGTTAATTGTTAAATTCAAAAATAAAGAGTTCCTCCCATTATTTTTGGCTAGCAAGCCTCCTATTTTGATTCAAAACACACTTTCTGATACATTGATCATGAAATATAACACATGTTGCTAAACAACCTACTATTTTAATTGAATCAAACAAGTATATACACCATTAAAACTCCAAATCTAATTAAATCCATCAGTCAAAGGTGTCATTCATCATAGATTGCATTTAATACAAATATTAACTGGTTTAATTCCTAAATAATGAGACTTTTAATCGCCTAATGTTAATTAGGCTTCTCTTATTTTTACCATGACTATTTTTCAAGCAATAACCATGGAATTAACTTTTGAATCTTTCTCATTAACTATATTCATTATGAAAAAATTGCTCCTGGACCATCTATGAGTTGAATTCATTCAATTTAAAAGACAACGGAGTGCTTGATTTTGAATTGCATTTCTTATTGATATTAATTGTTGAATTCAAAAATAGAGAGTTCCTCCCATTATTTTTGGCTAGCAAGCCTCCTCTTTTGATTCAAAAACACACTTTTTGATACATTGATCATGAAATATAACACATGTGGCTAAATAACCTAGTATATTAATTGAATCAAACAAGTATATACACCATTAAAACTCCAAATCTATTTAAATCCATCACCCAAAGGTGTCATTCATCGTGGATTGCATTTCGTACAAATGTTAACTGGTTTTAAATTCTAAATAATGAGAATTTCTAATCACCTCATGTTAATTAGGCTCCTCTTGTTATTACCAGGACTATTTCTCGTGCAATAACCTTGAAATTAACTTTTCTTTCTTTCTTAAAAACTATATTCATTATGTAAAAATTGCCCCTAGACCATCAATAAGATGAATTCATTCAATTTAACAAACAATGGAGTCCTTGATTTTGAATTGCACTTCTTATTGATATTAATTGTTGAATTCAAAAATAGAGAGTTCCTCCCATTATTTTTGGCTAGCAAGCCTCCTATTTTGATTCAAAACACACTTTCTGATACATTGATCATGAAATATAACACATGTGGCTAAACAACCTACTATTTTAATTGAATCAAACAAGTATATACACCATTAAAACTCCAAATCTAATTAAATCCATCAGTCAAAGGTGTCATTCATCATAGATTGCATTTAATACAAATATTAACTGGTTTAATTCCTAAATAATGAGACTTTTAATCGCCTAATGTTAATTATGCTTCTCTTATTTTTACCATGACTATTTTTCAAGCAATAACCATGGAATTAACTTTTGAATCTTTCTCATTAACTATATTCATTATGAAAAAATTGCTCCTGGACCATCTATGAGTTGAATTCATTCAATTTAAAAGACAACGGAGTGCTTGATTTTGAATTGCATTTCTTATTGATATTAATTGTTGAATTCAAAAATAGAGAGTTCCTCCCATTATTTTTGGCTAGCAAGCCTCCTCTTTTGATTCAAAACACACTTTTTGATACATTGATCATGAAATATAACACATGTGGCTAAATAACCTAGTATATTAATTGAATCAAACAAGTATATACACCATTAAAACTCCAAATCTATTTAAATCCATCACCCAAAGGTGTCATTCATCATGGTTTGGATTTCGGACAAATGTTAACTGGTTGAAATTCTAAATAATAAGAATTTCTAATCACCTCATGTTAATTAGGCTCCTCTTGTTATTACCAGGACTATTTTTCGTGCAATAACCTTGAAATTAACTTTTGTTTCTTTCCTAATAACTATATTCATTATGTAAAAATTGCCCCTATACCATCTATAAGATGAATTCATTCAATTTAACAAACAATGGAGTCCTTGATTTTGAATTGCATTTCTTATTGATATTAATTGTTGAATTCAAAAATAGAGAGTTCCTCCCATTATTTTTTGGCTAGCAAGCCTCCTCTTTTGATTCAAAACACACTTTTTGATACATTGATCATGAAATATAACACATGTGGCTAAATAACCTAGTATATTAATTTAATCAAACAAGTATATACACCATTAAAACTCCAAATCTATTTAAATCCATCACCCAAAGGTGTCATTCATCATGGTTTGCATTTCGTACAAATGTTAACTGGTTTAATTCCTAAATAATGAGAATTTCTAATCACCTCATGTTAATTAGGCTCCTCTTGTTGTTACGAGGATTATTTTTAATGCAATAACCTTGAAATTAACTTTTGTTTCTTTCTTAAAAAATATATTCATTTTGAATAAAATGCCCGTGGACCATCGATTACATGAATCCATTCAATTTAACAAATAATGGAGTTCTTCATTTTGAATTGCATTTCCTATTGATATTAATTATAGAATTCAAAAATAGAGAGTTCCTCCCATCATTTTAACTAGCAAGCCTCCTCTTTTGATTCCAAACACTCTTTTTCATACATTGATCATGAAATATAACACAGCTAGGTAAAGAACCTAGTATATTAATTGAATAGAACAACTATATACACCACTAAAACTCCAAATCTATTTAAATCCATCACCCAAAGGTGTCATTCATCATGGTTTGCATTTCGTACAAATGTTAACTGGTTTAAATTCTAAATAATGAGAATTTCTAATCACCTCATGTTAATTAGGCTCCTCTTGTTATTACCAGGACTATTTCTCGTGCAATAACCTTGAAATTAACTTTTGTTTCTTTCTTAAAAACTATATTCATTATGTAAAAATTGCCCCTAGACCATCAATAAGATGAATTCATTCAATTTAACAAACAATGGAGTCCTTGATTTTGAATTGCACTTCTTATTGATATTAATTGTTGAATTCAAAAATAGAGAGTTCCTCCCATTATTTTTGGCTAGCAAGCCTCCTATTTTGATTCAAAACACACTTTCTGATACATTGATCATGAAATATAACACATGTGGCTAAACAACCTACTATTGTAATTGAATCAAACAAGTATATACACCATTAAAACTCCAAATCTAATTAAATGCATCAGTCAAAGGTGTCATTCATCATAGATTGCATTTAATACAAATATTAACTGGTTTAATTCCTAAATAATGAGACTTTTAATCGCCTAATGTTAATTAGGCTTCTCTTATTTTTACCATGACTATTTTTCATGCAATAACCATGGAATTAACTTTTGAATCTTTCTCATTAACTATATTCATTATGAAAAAATTGCTCCTGGACCATCTATGAGTTGAATTCATTCAATTTAAAAGACAACGGAGTGCTTGATTTTGAATTGCATTTCTTATTGATATTATTATTGTTGAATTCAAAAATAGAGAGTTCCTCCCATTATTTTTTGGCTAGCAAGCCTCCTCTTTTGATTCAAAACACACTTTTTGATACATTGATCATGAAATATAACACATGTGGCTAAATAACCTAGTATATTAATTGAATCAAACAAGTATATACACCATTAAAACTCCAAATCTATTTAAATCCATCACCCAAAGGTGTCATTCATCATGGTTTGGATTTCGTACAAATGTTAACTGGTTGAAATTCTAAATAATAAGAATTTCTAATCACCTCATGTTAATTAGGCTCCTCTTGTTATTACCAGGACTATTTTTCGTGCAATAACCTTGAAATTAACTTTTGTTTCTTTCTTAATAACTATATTCATTATGTAAAAATTGCCCCTATACCATCTATAAGATGAATTCATTCAATTTAACAAACAATGGAGTCCTTGATTTTGAATTGCATTTCTTATTGATATTAATTGTTGAATTCAAAAATAGAGAGTTCCCTCCCATTATTTTTGGCTAGCAAGCCTCCTCTTTTGATTCAAAAACACAATTTTTGATACATTGATCATGAAATATAACACATGTGGCTAAATAACCTAGTATATTAATTTAATCAAACAAGTATATACACCATTAAAAACTCCAAATCTATTTAAATCCATCACCCAAAGGTGTCATTCATCATGGTTTGCATTTCGTACAAATGTTAACTGGTTTAATTCCTAAATAATGAGAATTTCTAATCACCTCATGTTAATTAGGCTCCTCTTGTTGTTACGAGGATTATTTTTAATGCAATAACCTTGAAATTAACTTTTGTTTCTTTCTTAAAAAATATATTCATTTTGAATAAAATGCCCGTGGACCATCGATTACATGAATCCATTCAATTTAACAAATAATGGAGTTCTTCATTTTGAATTGCATTTCCTATTGATATTAATTATAGAATTCAAAAATAGAGAGTTCCTCCCATCATTTTAACTAGCAAGCCTCCTCTTTTGATTCCAAACACTCTTTTTCATACATTGACCATGAAATATAACACAGCTAGGTAAAGAACCTAGTATATTAATTGAATCAAACAAGTATATACACCATTAAAACTCCAAATCTATTTAAATCCATCACCCAAAGGTGTCATTCATCATGGTTTGCATTTCATACAAATGTTAACTGGTTTAATTTTTAAATAATGAGAATTTCTAATCACCTCATGTTAATTAGGCTCCTCTTGTTATTACCAGGACTATTTTTCGTGCAATAACCATGAAATTAACTTTTCTTTCTTTCTTAATAACTATATTCATTATGAAAAAATTGCCCCTAGACAATCTATAAGATGAATTCATTCAATTTAACAAACAATGGAGTCCTTGATTTTGAATTAAATTTCTTATTGATATTAATTGTTAAATTAAAAAATAAAGAGTTCCTCACATTATTTTTGGCTAGCAAGCCTCCTCTTTTCATTCAAAACACACTTTTTGATACATTGATCATGAAATATAACACATGTGGCTAAACAACCTAGTATATTAATTGAATCAAACAAGTGTATACACCATCAAAACTCCAAATCTATTTAAATCCGTCACCCAAAGTTGTCATTCATCATGGTTTGCATTTCGTTCAAATGTTAACTGGTTTAATTCCTAAAAAATGATAATTTCTAATCACCTCATGTTAATGAGGCTCCTCTTGTTGTCACGAGGACTATTTTTCATGCAATAACCTTGAAATTAACTTTTGTTTATTTCTTAATAAATATATTCATTAAGAATAAAATGCCCGTGGACCATCGATTACATGAATTCATTCAATTTAACAAATAATGGAGTTCTTCATTTTGAATTGCATTTGTTATTGATATTAATTATAGAATTCAAAAATAGAGAGTTCCTCCCATCATTTTAAGTAAGAAGCCTCCGCCTTTGATTCCAAACACTCTTTTTGATACATTGATCATGAAATATAACACATGTAGGTAAACAACCTACTATATTAATTGAATCGAACAACTATATACACCATTAAAACTCCAAATCTATTTAAATCCATCACCCAATGGTGTCATTCATCATGGTTTGCATTTCGCACAAATGTTAACTGGTTTAAATTCTAAATAATGAGAATTTCTAATCACCTCATGTTAATTAGGCTCCTCTTGTTATTACCAGGACTATTTTTCGTGCAATAACCTTGAAATTAACTTTTCTTTCTTTCTTAATAACTATATTCATTATGTAAAAATTGCCCCTAGACCATCAATAAGATGAATTCATTCAATTTAACAAACAATGGAGTCCTTGATTTTGAATTGCATTTCTTGTTGATATTAATTGTTGAATTCAAAAATAAAGAGTTCCTCCCATTATTTTTGGCTAGCAAGCCTCCTATTTTGATTCAAAACACACTTTTTAATATATTGATCATGAAATATAACACATGTGGCTAAACAACCTTGTATTTTAATTGAATCAAACAAGTATATACACCATTAAAACTCCAAATCTAATTAAATCCATCAGCCAAAGGTGTCATTCATCATAGATTGCATTTAATGCAAATATTAACTGGTTTAATTCCTAAATATTGAGACATTCTAATCGTTTAATGTTAATTAGGCTTCTCTTGTTTTTACCATGACTATTTTTCAAGCAATAACCATGGAATTAACTTTTGAATCTTTCTCATTAACTATATTCATTATGAAAAAATTGCTCCTGGACCATCTATGAGTTGAATTCATTCAATTTAAAAAACAACGGAGTGCTTGATTTTGAATTGCATTTCTTATTGATATTAATTGTTGAATTCAAAAATAGAGAGTTCCTCCCATTATTTTTGGCTAGCAAGCCTCCTCTTTTGATTCAAAACACACTTTTTGATACATTGATCATGAAATATAACACATGTGGCTAAATAACCTAGTATATTAATTGAATCAAACAAGTATATACACCATTAAAACTCCAAATCTATTTAAATCCATCACCCAAAGGTGTCATTCATCATGGTTTGCATTTCGTACAAATGTTAACTGGTTTAATTCCTAAATAATGAGAATTTCTAATCACCTCATGTTAATTAGGCTCCTCTTGTTGTTACGAGGACTATTTTTCATCCAATAACCTTGAAATTAACTTTTGTTTCTTTCTTAATAAACATATTCATTTTGAATAAAATGCCCATGGACCATCGATTACATGAATCCATTCAATTTAACAAATAATGGAGTTCTTCATTTTGAATTGCATTTCTTATTGATATTAATTATAGAATTCAAAAATAGAGAGTTCCTCCCATCATTTTAACTAGCAAGACTCTTTTGATTCCAAACACTCTTTTTGATACATTGATCATGAAATATAACACATCTAGGTAAACAACCTAGTATATTAATTGAATCAAACAAGTATATACACCATTAAAACTCCAAATCTGTTTAAATCCATCACCCAAAGGTGTCATTCATCATGGTTTGCATTTCATACAAATGTTAATTGGTTTAATTTTTAAATAATGAGGATTTCTAATCACCTCATATTAATTAGGCTCCTCTTGTTATTACCAGGACTATTTTTCGTGCAATAACCTTGAAATTAGCTTTTCTTTCTTTCTTAATAACTATATTCATTATGAAAAAATTGCCCCTAGACCATCTATAAGATGAATTCATTCAATTTAACAAACAATAGAGTCCTTGATTGTGAATTAAATTTCTTATTGATATTAATTATTGAATTCAAAAATAGAGAGTTCTTGCCATTATTTTTGGATAGCAAGGCTCCTTTTTTGATTTAAAACACACTTTTTGATACATTAATCATGAAATATAACACATGTGGCTAAACAACCTAGTATATTAATTGAATCAAACAAGTATATACACCATCAAAACTCCAAATCTATTTAAATCCATCACCCAAAGGAGTCATTCACCATGGTTTGCATTTCGTTCAAATGTTAACTGGTTTAATTCCTAAATAATGAGAATTTCTAATCACCATTAAAACAACGGAGTGCTTGATTTTGAATTGCATTTCTTATTGATATTAATTGTTGAATTCAAAAATAGAGAGTTCCTCCCATTATTTTTGGCTAGCAAGCCTCCTCTTTTGA
Source organism: Ceriops zippeliana (assembly GCA_037897445.1). Taxonomy (NCBI): domain Eukaryota; kingdom Viridiplantae; phylum Streptophyta; class Magnoliopsida; order Malpighiales; family Rhizophoraceae; genus Ceriops; species Ceriops zippeliana. The sequence continues at coordinate 3,359 of JBAPLH010001464.1, read as the reverse complement.
TTCAAAACACACTTTTTGATACATTGATCATGAAATATAACACATGTGGCTAAATAAGCTAGTATATTAATTGAATCAAACAAGTATATACACCATTAAAACTCCAAATCTATTTAAATCCATCACCCAAAGGTGTCATTCATCATGGTTTGCATTTCGTACAAATGTTAACTGGTTTAAATTCTAAATAATAAGAATTTCTAATCACCTCATGTTAATTAGGCTCCTCTTGTTATTACCAGGACTATTTTTCGTGCAATAACCTTGAAATTAACTTTTGTTTCTTTCTTAATAACTATATTCATTATGTAAAAATTGCCCCTATACCATCTATAAGATGAATTCATTCAATTTAACAAACAATGGAGTCCTTGATTTTGAATTGCATTTCTTATTGATATTAATTGTTGAATTCAAAAATTGAGAGTTCCTCCCATTATTTTTGGCTAGCAAGCCTCCTCTTTTGATTCAAAACACACTTTTTGATACATTGATCATGAAATATAACACATGTGGCTAAATAACCTAGTATATTAATTGAATCAAACAAGTATATACACCATTAAAACTCCAAATCTAATTAAATCCATCACCCAAAGGTGTCATTCATCATGGTTTGCATTTCGTACAAATGTTAACTGGTTTAATTCCTAAATAATGAGAATTTCTAATCACCTCATGTTAATTAGGCTCCTCTTGTTGTTACGAGGACTAATTTTCATCCAATAACCTTGAAATTAACTTTTGTTTCTTTCTTAATAAATATATTCATTATGAATAAAATGCCCGTGGACCATCGATTACATGAATTTATTCAATTTAACAAATAATGGAGTTCTTCATTTTGAATTGCATTTCTTATTGATATTAACTATAGAATTCAAAAATAGAGAGTTCCTCCCATCATTTTAACTACCAAGCCTCCTCTTTTGATTCCAAACACACTTTTTGATACATTGATCATGAAATATAACATATGTAGGTAAACAACCTAGTATATTAATGGAATCAAACAAGTATATACACCATTAAAACTCCAAATCTATTTAAATCCATCACCCAAAGGTGTCATTCATCACGGTTTGCATTTTGTACAAATGTTAATTGGTTTAATTTCTAAATAATGAGGATTTCTAATCACCTCATGTTAATTAGGCTCCTCTTGTTATTACCAGGACTATTTTTCGTGCAATAACCTTGAAATTAACTTTTGTTTCTTTCTTAATAACTATATTCATTATGTAAAAATTGCCCCTATACCATCTATAAGATGAATTCATTCAATTTAACAAACAATGGAGTCCTTGATTTTGAATTGCATTTCTTATTGATATTAATTGTTGAATTCAAAAATAGAGAGTTCCTCCCATTATTTTTGGCTAGCAAGCCTCCTCTTTTGATTCAAAACACACTTTTTGATACATTGATCATGAAATATAACATATGTAGGTAAACAACCTAGTATATTAATTGAATCAAACAAGTATATACACCATTAAAACTCCAAATCTATTTAAATCCATCACCCAAAGGTGTCATTCATCATGGTTTGCATTTCGTACAAATGTTAACTGGTTTAATTCCTAAATAATGAGAATTTCTAATCACCTCATTTTAATTAGGCTCCTCTTGTTGTTACGAGGACTATTTTTCATGCAATTGGTTTAAAATTAACTTTTGTTTCTTTCTTAATAAATATATTCATTATGAATAAAATGCCCGTGGACCATCGATTACATGAATCCATTCAATTTAACATATAATGGAGTTCTTCATTTTGAATTGCATTTCTTATTGATATTAATTGTTGAATTCAAAAATAAAGAGTTCCTCCCATTATTTTTGGCTGGCAAGCCTCCTATTTTGATTCAAAACACACTGTTTGATATATTGATCATGAAATATAACACATGTGGCCAAACAACCTAGTATTTTAATTGAATCAAACAAGTATATACACCATTAAAACTCCAAATCTAATTAAATCCATCAGCCAAAGGTGTCATTCATCATAGATTGCATTTAATACAAATATTAACTGGTTTAATTCCTAAATAAGGAGACATTCTAATCACCTAATGTTAATTAGGCTTCTCTTGTTTTTACCATGACTATTTTTCAAGCAATAACCATGGAATTAACTTTTGAATCTTTCTCATTAACTATATTCATCATGAAAAAATTACCCCTAGACCATCTATAAGATGAATTCATTCAATTTAACAAATAATGGAGTCCTTGATTTTGAATTGCATTTCTTATTGATATTAATTGTTGAATTAAAAAATATAGAGTTCGTCCTATTATTTTTGGCTACCAAGCCTACTCTTTTGATTCAAAACACACTTTTTGATACATTGATCATGAAATATGACACATGTGGCTAAACAACCTAGTGTATTAATTGAATCAAACAAGTATATACACCATTAAAACTCCAAATCTATTTAAATCCATCACCCAAAGGTGTCATTCATCATGGTTTGCATTTCGTACAAATGTTAACTGGTTTAATTCCTAAATAATGAGAATTTCTAATCACCTCATGTTAATTAGGCTCCTCTTGTTGTTACGAGGACTATTTTTCATGCAATAACCTTGAAATTAACTTTTGTTTCTTTCTTAATAAATATATTCATTTTGAATAAAATGCCCGTGGACCATCGATTACATGAATCCATTCAATTTAACAAATAATGGAGTTCTTCATTTTGAATTGCATTTCTTATTGATATTAATTATAGAATTCAAAAATAGAGAGTTCCTCCCATCATTTTAACTAGCAAGCCTCCTCTTTTGATTCCAAACACTCTTTTTGATACATTGATCATGAAATATAACACATCTAGGTAAACAACCTAGTATATTAATTGAATCAAACAAGTATATACACCATTAAAACTACAAATCTATTTAAATCCATCACCCAAAGGTGTCATTCATCATGGTTTGCATTTCGTACAAATGTTAACTGGTTTAATTCCTAAATAATGAGAATTTCTAATCACCTCATGTTAATTAGGCTCCTCTTGTTGTTATGAGGACTATTTTTTATGCAATAACCTTGAAATTAACTTTTGTTTCTTTCTTAATAAATATATTCATTTTGAATAAAATGCCCGTGGACCATCGATTACATGAATCAATTCAATTTAACAAATAATGGAGTTCTTCATTTTGAATTGCATTTCTTATTGATATTAATTATAGAATTCAAAAATAGAGAGTTCCTCCCATCATTTTAACTAGCAAGCCTCCTCTTTTGATTCCAAACACTCTTTTTGATACATTGATCATGAAATATAACACATGTAGGTAAACAACCTAGTATATTAATTGAATCAAACAAATATATACAC